>JAPQNM010001274.1:95000-135000 GCA_029783475.1 Metacarcinus magister | reverse complement strand
ATACTAAGTTAAAGACAGTGAGAGAGAGAGAGAGAGAGAGAGAGAGAGAGAGAGAGAGAGAGAGAGAGAGAGAGAGAGAGAGAGAGAACTACAAAATATATAGAAACAAACAAAAAGATATAGATATAGACAGACAGATAGAAATTCAGACATCATCTTCTTCCTTCCTCCTCCTCCTCCTCCTCCTCCTCTCCTCCTCCTCCTCCTCCTCCTCTTCTTCCTTCTGTAATATAACGCCAAGAACCAGCCACATGACCACCTCTCTCTCTCTCTCTCTCTCTCTCTCTCTCTCTCTCTCTCTCTCTCTCTCTCTCTCTCTCTCTCTCAAGGTTGTCTGTATGTATCATTTAAAAGAGAGAGAGAGAGAGAGAGAGAGAGAGAGAGAGAGAGAGAGAGAGAGAGAGAGAGAGAGAGAGAGAGGGAGAGGGAGAGAAAATGAATTAGTTTAAGAAAGTAGTTGCTTTATTTTGGCTTCACAGTCTTGTCTCTCTCTCTCTCTCTCTCTCTCTCTCTCTCTCTCTCTCTCTCTCTCTCTCTCTCTCTCTCTCTCTCTCTCTCTCTCCTTCATTCATTCATTCAATCATTCATTTAAATTATATAAACATATCTATTTTCTCTCCTCCTCCTCCTCCTCCTCCTCCTCCTCCTCCTCCTCCTCCTCCTCCTCCTGCCCCCCCCCACCCCCCCACAGGATGGCTCTCGTCCTCGCATTGGCCAGTGGAATATCAATTGTAATTTCTAATTCACTGATTGGACAAGAGGAGGAAGAAGCCACGCCCCTTGACCCTCCAGCCGCCAATCAGAGCGTAGTAAACCTGATGGCTCTTACCTGGCCCCGCAGAGGTATGTGTGTACGTGTGTGTGTGTGTGTGTGTGTGTGTGTGTGTGTGTGTGTAGTAATGATGATAATACTAATAATGATATTTTTAATGAAGTATTTATCTATCTATATATCTAACGATCTATCTATCTATCTATTTATTTATTTACCTATCTATCTAATATGTCTAATTATATATCTATTTAATTAACTACCTAACCTAACCTAACAACAACCTAACCTAACCTAACCTAATCTAACCTAACCTAACCTAACCTAACCTAACCTAACCTAACCTAACCTAACCTAACCTAACCTAACCTAACCAAACCTAACCCTACCTAACCTAACCACCTAACCTTACCTAACCTAACCTAACCACCTAACCTAACCTAACCTAACCACCTAACCTAACCTAACCTAACCTAACCACCTAACCTAACCTAACCTAACCTAACCTAACTATTTAACAAGATGAGTACTGGTATGAGACTCGTTGGAACACTACAATGCAGCCAAAGGACCCGATACCCTTAACCCGAGAGACCCGATCGACAGCGCCCGATACCACCCGATCGATGGACCCCGATAGCCCCGAATGGACAGCTACCGATGGCTCTACTTTTCCCGATAACGATACTTGGCATTGGAATAGACGACCCGATAGGTTACCCGATAGCTCAGTGGAGGATGTGAGGTGTGTGTGTGTGTGTGTGTGTGTGTGTGTGTGTATGTGTGTCCTATTTTTTCTCTATTAAAAATAAACACAAAAAATAATGAATAACACCAAAAAATATCATTCACTTTGAAATCCTTGATAACAAATATAAAAAAAAACTTTAAAATGTATAAAGTTTCAAATAAATAAATAAATAACACAAATTCACCTTAAAAAAAAATCCTTCAGCACTGCATTAGCTGAAGGAACCAAGGCTCAAGATGCGAAGGATATCTTAGAGGATGTCATGATGAGGGGGAACATAACCTTGAGGAAGGACTCCCCATCCTACAAGCATCAGGAAGGATTTCATAGGACTTCTCCCCTAGCTATGAAGATGGCCAGGCTAGGATACCTCATGAACGTAGCTACGGGAAGGATGAAGGAAAGGTGAGTGAAGGATGGAAGGATTTGAGTAGGATTTTCTCTCTCCCAAACACCTCTACCCTCCCTTTAACCCCCCTTTAACCCCCTTCCCCCCACAGACTCCACCTCTCCCGTTCTACCATGACCTTTGACTCCCGCTGGTTGGCTGACCTCACCTCAACACCCCACTGTGACCTGACCTTACAGAGGCCACGCCCACCGCCCTGCCAGCCCATGTACAAGTATCGCTCCATAGATGGCACTTGTAACAATTTGGATAAGCCTACCTGGGGTGCCTCCTACAGTGCCTTCAGGAGGATGATGCCCCCAGATTATGGAGATGGTAAGGAGGAGGAGGAGGAAGAGGAAAGGAAGATAGGAAGGAAGGAAAGAAAGTTATAATTGAAAAAATAGATCAATAAATAATGATAATAATAAGCAAGACATAAGAAAGAATTGATTAATATAGATAGAAATACCAAGACAAAAAATCTATAATAATAATAATAATAATAATGATAAGCAAATCTAAACATAATCTCTCTCTCTTCCTCCTCCCTTCTCTCCTTTTCCTGCACCACCACCACCACCACCACCTTCCCCCCCTCCCTCTCTAGGTGTCCGTTCGCCTAGACGTGGTGTAGATGGGAACACCTTACCCAGTGCTCGTCTAGTTTCCCTCACCGTGCACCAAGGCAAACGAATCTCCTCCGCTTCCTACACCGTCTTAGCCATGTCTTGGGGTCAATTTGTGGACCACGATATCACCCTAACTGCCCAATCCAAAGGTAAGGTCGTTAAGGGGTTATTAGTGGCCGTACAGGGTAATTAGTGGGTAGATAAGGTAATCCTTAAGACCGTAAGCCTCGGAAGGCTTACGGTCCGGATGGAGTCCCTCCTGTTGTTCTCAAAAACTGTGCTTCCAAACTCGCTCACTGCCTGGTCAAACTCTTTCGTCTGTGTCTCTCTATTTCTACCTATCCTTCTTGCTGGAAGTTTGCTCACATTCAACCTGTCCCTAAAAAGGGTGACCGCTCCAATCCTTCTAACTACTCTTGAACTCTCTTTCTCTGTCTGTTTTTCCACCTGCCTATGACTTGAACTCTTTCAAGAGAGGAGTGTCAAGACACCTCTGATGTTAACTGGATCTCCACCCCTTCATTCTATTCTCCTACTGTCCTCTTTACAGGGTCTGGCGACAAGCGGGATTTTTTTTTTTACTTATTTCTGTTTTCCCTTAGCCATTACCCTTTTAATATATATATAAAAAAAAATATATAGTGATTAGTGGGTAGAAATGGTTGTTAGGTCGTTAAATTGGGTTAGGGATAGTAATTAGGTAGGTATATGGTAATTAATGGGTAGATATATTAATTAGATTGATATAAAGGTAAATTAGAGAGATAGATCGATACATAAATGAATAAATAGATCAATAAACACTTGGATCAATAATAATAATAATGAATAGGAGAGAGAGAAAAAGAAACATAACTTATTTTTATCTTTCCTCTTATTTATATTGACTCTCTCTCTCTCTATCTCTCTCTCTCTCTCAGGGGGTGATGGGCGTAGCATACCGTGTTGCACCGAGGCAGTATTAGGGAATCGAACCTTGCTCCACCCATCCTGCTTCCCCATTCCCATTCCAACCTCGGACCCATTCTATAAAAGTGGGAATGGAAATATTACCTGTTTGGAATTTACTCGGTCTGCGCCCTCACCTAAATGCAAGTTTGGTGAGTATATATGTGTGTGTGTGTGTTTGTGTGTGGTTTTATGTATGTATGTATGTATGTTTTTTTTTCTTCTTCTTCTGTGTATGTATGTATATTTTAGATTGAAATTACATCTACATTTATTCATCCGTGTACGTGTATATGTTTGTGTGTGTGTGTGTGTGTGTATGTGTTAGGTTAAAATTACATGTACATTTATTCATCTGTATGTATGTTTGTGCGCGTGTATATATATATATATTTGTTTGTACGTGTGTGTGTCAGTACATGTGTGTGTTAAAATTACATGTACGTTTATTCATCTGTATGTATGTTTGTGCGCGTGTATATATATATTTGTTTGTACGTGTGTGTGTCAGTACATGTGTGTGTTAAAATTACATGCACGTCTGTGTATATATGTATGTATGTATATGTACGTGTAAGTATATGTGTACGTGTGTGTGTGTTTCAGGGCCGCGGGAGCAAATTAATCAACAGACGTCGTACCTGGATGGGTCAGGTGTGTACGGTGCCACACCTGAAATTACAGCAGGCTTAAGGAACATGACGGATGGCCTACTTAATACACAGGTAAGGTGGGGGAGAGAGAGAGAGAGAGAGAGAGAGAGAGAGAGAGAGAGAGAGAGTGAGGGAGGGTGAGAGTGAGTATGTTTGCATCATTGTTTATATTCAATTTATATTTTGTTTTTACACTTATTCATATTTCTTTACATCTTGTTTACACTTTTTATATTTATACTTCCATCCTTCCTTCCTTCCTTCCTTCCTTCCTTCCTTCCTTCCTTCCATCCTTCCATCCTTCCATCCTTCAGATCACCAAGGATGGCAGACAGCTCCTCCCAGCCTCATTAAGCCCTAATGATGGCTGTAATCAAAAGGATAAGTTACATTACAAACAATATTGCTTTAAATCAGGTGGGTTAAAAAAAAAAAAAAAAAATGGAAATTGAAATTGAAAAAAAAATTGAAATGACTCCAATATTAATGAAATTTAACACCTAATTTTTTTCTTTTTCACCCTATCACCCTAATTACTTCTTCCAGGTGTCTATAGGGTGAAGAAAAAAAAGAATAGAAAAATATTAAAATTGAAAAAACTACAATATTAACACATTTTATTTATTTATTTATTTTTTCTCTCTCACCCTATCACCCTCTCTCCAGGTGATCCCAGGGTGAATGAGCAGCTCCTCCTCACATCCTTACACACTGTCATGGCAAGGCAACATAATGTGATTGCAATTGGTCTGAAGGATTTAAACCCGAGCTGGGAAGACGAACAGTTATTTCAAGAGTCGAGAAGAATATTAATCGCTCAGCTGCAACACATAACCTTCCAGGAGTATGTGCCGAGTGTGTTAGGTGAGTATGTGTTAGTGTGTTAGTATGTGTTAGGTTAGGAAAGTGTGTTTTGTAATGTTAGGAATTGGGATTGTTAAGTCATTTTTTTTTATTTTATTTTATATATTTATTGTTTTTTTGAGAATATTTTGCCGTCAAATTTAACTTTTAACGCATCTTAAAATTTCTGATTATTTTTTTTTCGTGTATAACTTTTCATCTTTATCTATCTATCTACTTAAACAATCTACTTAACTATCTAATTATCTACTTAACAATCTACTCATCTACTTATCTACTTACCTTCAGGGCCTTCGTTCATGAGTTACCTTCGGCTCAGTTCAAAAAGTGACGGTAATTATGTTAATGATTACGACCCCAAAATGTCACCTGAGATTGCTAATGAGTTTGCAGCAGCAGCCTACCGCTTTGGACACAGCCAAATCAAAGTGAGATAACCCTTTACATTAATGTCTATATCTTTTTATCTATCTATTTCTATGCTTTCAATTTTGGATATGTGGTAGATAAGGAAATTGTCTATCTATTGGTCTATTCATCTATTATTTAGCTCTTTGTAGAATTGATTTATTTCGGTTTGAAGTGGAATCAATTTGTTGTTGGTTTTTTTTGGTCAATTCTAGATTAGTTTTTTATATACGTTAATATTTTTGTGTATATCTATCTATCCTTCTATCCTGTTGTTCTCACCTTTGGATATATAATAGAAGAAGAGTTGCTCTATCCATCCTTCTATCCATCTATCCCTCAAATTGTGTTAGTAGAGATTGACAAGCCTTAAGAAAAACCCATACCTTTACATTTTTGCTAATATCTCTTTATCCATCTATCCTAACATTCTCAAAATTGAATACATGATAGAAGAAGACTTGCTCTATCCATCCATCTATCCATCTATCCTCTAGGGCTTGGTGCATAAGATTGACGGGGGTGGAAAGAACATAGACTTTGATCAACTCTCCAGCATCACTTTCAACCCGTTTTCTCTGTATGAACAAGGAATGATGGCTAAGTTTATAAGAGGGGAGACTTCTCAAAAAGCTAGTGCTGTGGATACCTACTTCACGCCGCAGGTAAGGTAGAGGGGGAAAAGGAGGCTAGGGAAGAATGAGAGGGGGAAAAAAGGGAGAATTAGAGGGGAAAAAGAGGGAAGGGAAGAATTAGAAGGTAAAAAAAGAGGGGAAGGTAAGTAAAAGGGGAAAAAATATGAAAAAAATAGAAATGTAATGATAATGATATTTTTTTGTGTTCTAACTTAACTATAAAAAAAAGGAAAAAAAACTGAGAAATATAATAATGATAATAATAATAATAATAATAAAAAAAATATTTCTAACCTAAACTAATCAACTTTTAAAATGTAACCTAAAAACCTAACCTAATTTAACCTAACCTAACCAATCTAAATCAAACCAAACCTAACCTTACCTAACCTTACCTAACCTAACCTAACCTTACCTTACCTTACCTTACCTTACCTTACCTTACCTTACCTTACCTTACCTTACCTTACCTAACCTAACCTAACCTAACCTAACCTAACCTTACCTAACCTAACCTAACCTAACCTAACCTTACCTTACCTTACCTTACCTTACCTAACCTAACTTTACCTCACCTAACCTAACCTAACCTTAACTAATCCACAGGTAACCGGTCAACTCTTCCGTGGCAAAGAAAAATTAGGCCTGGACCTGGTAGCCATTAACATCCAGAGAGGCAGAGACCATGGTGTGCCTGCCTACACGCGCGCTAGAATGGCGTGTGGGTTGCCAAGTGTTAAGAACTTTACTGATTTAGCGAAGGAGTTGGATGGAGGCGCGTTGAGTGAGATTGAGAAAGTGTACAGGTGAGAGAGAGAGAGAGAGAATGATAATAGTAGTTAGAAATAATAATAATAATAATTGAGAGAGTAAGCAAACCCCCCCCCAAAAAAAAAATAATAATAATAATAATGAAAAACAAAATTAATCACCTATTCTCTCATTCTCCTATCATTTATCATCCATTATTCCTCCTCTTCCCTCCTTCGCAGCCACGTGGATGACATAGATCTGTACACGGGAGGCCTGGCAGAGAGGCCTATACAAGATGGTCTCGTGGGCCCAACTTTTGCTTGCATTATAGCAGACCAATTTTTGAGGCTGAAGAAAGGCGATCGATTCTGGTACGAGACAAGTGAACAACCCCAAGCGTTCAGCAAAGGTAAGAATAGTAGTAGTAGTAGTAGTAGTTGTTATAGTAGTAGTAGTAGTAGTAGTAGTAGTTGTTATAGTAGTAGTAGTAGTAGTTGTAGTAGTAGTAGTAGTTGTAGTAGTAGTAGTAGTAGTAGTTGTAGTAGTTGTAGTAGTAGTAGTAGAGGAAAATTACAACATTGGTGGTAGCAGTGGGATTAAGACCAATAGTAGTAGTAGTAGTAGTAGTAGTAATAGTAATAGTAGTAGTAGTAGTAGTAGTAATAGTAATAGTAGTAGTAGTAATAGTAATAGTAGTAGTAGTAGTAGTAGTAGTAGTAGTAGTAGTAGTAGTAGTAGTAGTAGTAGTAGTAGTAGTATTGGTAACCTAACCTAACGTAACCTAACCTAGTAGTAGTAGTAATAGTAGTAATAATTTCTGGTAAATAAAAATACAAATTAACACTATTATTATTTATTATTACTATTATATATAGATACAAAAAAAATTAAAAAATGGCCACTAACCAAAGCTTCATCTCCGCCATCTTACCACACCTCCAACCCCTTATCCCCCCCCCCTTACCCAACCCCCGACTCCCGTTTTCTATCACACAGAGCAACTCACTGAATTACACAAGTCGTCCCTCGCCCGGCTCTTGTGTGATAATGTACCCGAGTTAACGTCCATACAAAGGTGGCCGTTGCGTGTCTTCAGTACGGGCAACCCTCGCCTCCCTTGCTCCTCTCTCTCTATACCTACGGTCGAGTTATATCCCTGGGAGGAGATGCCGCTCTAAGGATTTTTTTATTATATTATTATTATTATTATTATTATTATTATATTTTTTTTATTTATTTATTTATTTATTTTTTTTTTTTTTTTGGTGTATTGAATATTATTATTATTTTTTTTATATAAATATATAATTTTTTTTATTTTGTAGGTGTATGGGTAATTTTTATTTATTTATTTATTTTTTTTTTTTTTTTTAGACCTAAGGGTATTAATAATAATAAAAAAAATAATGTAGATTTAGTAGGTATTATTATTATTATTATTATTATTTTGTAGACCTAATAGATATTTTTTGTTTTTGTTTTGTATTTTGTAGACTAGACGGTGAAATTCTGTTCTTTATAGACCTCAAGAATTATTATTATGTTTTTTGTAGACATCGGATGGTAATTAATTGTGTTTTTGTGTAGACCTCAGGTGTAAGTATTGGTTTGTGTTAGTCCTATATGGTAGTGTGTGTGTGTGTGTGTGTGTGTGTGTGTGTGTGTGTGTATGTATGTATGTATGTATGGTGTTGGGTTATGTAGTTTGGAATTTAGAATTTTAGGAAATATTAATTTTAATATTTTTTGGTGCCATATAAATACATTTTTTTTTTTATTTAGCTTAAGATTAAGATTTTTTTTCCTTGTTAGAGAAGTCTAAAAGTTCTTTTTCGTATTTCAATATAATAATTTTTTTGTTCAATGTGTAATAAATTCAGTATCATTACAGCATCTGATAGACCTAATTAAAGTCTACAACTGTCATTATGAATATTTTCACTAGTACTAATAAATACTGAATTTTACTTTTTTTTAAATTACTTTCTTCCTCATTTTCTCGAAAGCTATGAGAGAAATTGGAAATATCATTGCATCATCTGATAGACCTAATTCAACTGTACAACTGATATTATGAATATTTGTTCTATGACTAATAATTACGCAGTAAAATGAAACTTAATTTTTATATAAGAACATGACTTTCCTCCTCATTTTCCCGAAAGCTATTAGAGATATTGGAAATATCATTGCAGCATCTGATAGACCTAATTAAACTGTACAACTGTCATTATGAATATTTGTTCTATGACTAATAATTACTCAGTAAAATGAAACTTAATTTTTATATAAGAACATGACTTATTATATCTTATTATATAGGTCAAAGGAAGGCTATGTACACTACAGGAGTAATCAAACAGACTCTGCCATCCTGAAATAGTGTATAAAAACTTGTTTTCATCATATTTTCTACTTAAACTAGCTGTAACTCCTTTCGTTTTACTCGTATGGAATTTTCAAGCAATGCTTCAAAAAATGCACATTTTACCGATCCTTATGGTATGTAACAAGCACTGATAAACACAATATTAAGAAAATATATATTACGTCCTCACGTAAATTACGTAGATTATAAATGACGAAAAAAGAAACTAGACGCAGGATTGGAATGGGATAGGGTTTAAAAAAAAGAGAAAAATATTTATAACTTCACAACATAACTCTTTGTTATATTTGATCGGTGTCTATCTCATGAAAAATAGTTATTTGCTAAAATATTGATATCATTAAACAAACAATATTAGCTTCTAAGCTAAGATACCAATTGAACAAAGTGCTTTGTTTATTAGTTGGTAATTTCATAAGGAATATCTGATATCTTTTCCATCAACATTGGTAAAGTATTAGATCCACCATACTGATTTTATCATTTGTTTTAACCCAAATAAATTCATTTATAGCACTAAAAGTTTCTGGTGAAATTAACTGAAACTAAGCTGAAAGTCTTACATTATTCCTGTGCACAACATAGTTTAAAAAGAACAAAATCGAAGAGGAAATTTTGCAAAAAATTTCCCGGAGGAGAAAAAATGACAAAAGTACACCATATGTTGAGATCAATTCTACACATCCACGAGGGTCTGTAAGATGGTTAAACGTGTCGTAAGGCTTAGTTATGAACTGCTTTGAGCTGTAACAGTCATTACAAGAATATTCGTCGACGTTAAGACTATATGTGTTCCTTGCGGGGTAACGCGTCGTGTGTAGGAGTATACGCGGGTTACTGATAGCTATCATATCCTCTTGATGGAGCTTGACACTGCTATAAAAGTACAGCATTACATTTTTTAATGAAAATAAAGCACTTCCATAGCCATTGGCACCGGTGACAGCAGAGTCAGTAGTGAAGATTTTGATCGGGCAGTCATGACCGAACGAGCGGTGGGAATTGAATTGTTTTCTGCCTCTATGTACCTAACTATAGTGAGCCTTATCTTGATGCAGCAGCATTTAAGAAGGTCAAAGGAAGGCTATGTACACTACAGGAGTAATCAAACAGACTCTGCCATCCTGAAATAGTGTATAAAAACTTGTTTTCATCATATTTTCTACTTAAACTAGCTGTAACTCCTTTCGTTTTACTCGTATGGAATTTTCAAGCAATGCTTCAAAATATGTACATTTTACCGATCCTTATGGTATGTAACAAGCACTGATAAACACAATATTAAGAAAATATATATTACGTCCTCACGTAAATTACGTAGATTATAAATGACGAAAAAAGAAACTAGACGCAGGATTGGAATGGGATAGGGTTTAAAAAAAAGAGAAAAATATTTATAACTTCACAACATAACTCTTTGTTATATTTCATCGGTGTCTATCTCATGAAAAATAGTTATTTGCTAAAATATTGATATCATTAAACAAACAATATTAGCTTCTAAGCTAAGATACCAATTGAACAAAGTGCTTTGTTTATTAGTTGGTAATTTCATAAGGAATATCTGATATCTTTTCCATCAACATTGGTAAAGTATTAGATCCACCATACTGATTTTATCATTTGTTTTAACCCAAATAAATTCATTTATAGCACTAAAAGTTTCTGGTGAAATTAACTGAAACTAAGCTGAAAGTCTTACATTATTCCTGTGCACAACATAGTTTAAAAAGAACAAAATCGAAGAGGAAATTTTGCAAAAAATTTCCCGGGGGAGAAAAAATGACAAAAGTACACCATATGTTGAGATCAATTCTACACATCCACGAGAGTCTGTAAGATGGTTAAACGTGTCGTAAGGCTTAGTTAGTAACTGCTTTGAGCTGTAACAGTCATTAGAAGAATATTCGTCGACGTTAAGACTATATGTGTTCCTTGCGGGGTAACGCGTTGTGTGTAGGAGTATACGCGGGTTACTGATAGCTATCATATCCTCTTGATGGAGCTTGACACTGCTATAAAAGTACAGCATTACATTTTTTAATGAAAATAAAGCACTTCCATAGCCATTGGCACCGGTGACAGCAGAATCAGTAGTGAAGATTTTGATCGGGCAGTCATGACCCGAACGAGCGGTGGGAATTGAATTGTTTTCTGCCTCTATGTACGTACAACTGTCATTATGAATATTTGTTCTATGACTAATAATTACTCAGTAAAATGAAACTTAATTTTTATATAAGAACATGACTTTCCTCCTCATTTTCTCGAAAGCTATTAGAGATATTGGAAATATCACTTCAGCATCTGATAGACCTGATTAAACTTTACAAATGTCATTATGAATATTTGTTCTATGACTAATAATTACTCAGTAAAATGAAACTTAATTTTTATATAAGAACATGACTTTCCTCCTCATTTTCTCGAAAGCTATTAGAGATATTGGAAATATAATTGCAGCATCTGATAGACCTAATTAAACTGTACAACTGTCATTATGAATATTTGTTCTCTGACTAATAATTACTCAGTAAAATGAAACTTAATTTTTATATAAAAAATTACTTTCCTCCTCATTTTCTTGAAAGCTATTAGATATATTGGAAATATAATTGCAGCATCTGATAGACCTAATTAAAATCTACTACTGTCAATATGAATATTTTTTCTATGACTAATAATTACTCAGTAAAATGAAACTTAATTTTTATATAAGAACATGACTTTCCTCCTCATTTTCTCGAAAGCTATTAGAGATATTGGAAATATCACTGCAGCATCTGATAGACCTGATTAAACTGTACAACTGTCATTATGAATATTTGTTCTATGACTAATAATTACTCAGTAAAATGAAACTTAATTTTTATATAAGAACATGACTTTCCTCCTCATTTTCCCGAAAGCTATTAGAGATATTGGAAATATCATTGCAGCATCTGATAGACCTAATTAAACTTTACAACTGTCATTATGAATATTTGTTCTATGACTAATAATTACTCAGTAAAATGAAACTTAATTTTTATATAAGAACATGACTTTCCTCCTCATTTTCTCGAAAGCTATTAGAGATATTGGAAATATTACTGAGGCATCTGATAGACCTGATTAAACTGTACAACAGTCGTAATGAATATTTGTTCTATGACTAATAATTACTCAGTAAAATGAAACTTAATTTTTATATAAGAACATGACTTTCCTCCTCATTTTCTCGAAAGGTATTAGAGATATTGGAAATATCATTGCAGCATCTGATAGACCTAATTAAACTTTACAACTGTCATTATGAATATTTGTTCTATGACTAATAATTACTCAGTAAAATGAAACTTAATTTTTATATAAGAACATGACTTTCCTCCTCATTTTCCCGAAAGCTATTAGAGATATTGGAAATATCATTGCAGCATCTGATAGACGTAAATAAACTGTACAACTGTCATTATGAATATTTGTTCTATGATTAATAATTACTCAGTAAAATGAAACTTAATTTTTATATAAGAACATGACTTTCCTCCTCATTTTCTCGAAAGGTATTAGAGATATTGGAAATATCATTGCAGCATCTGATAGACCTAATTAAACTATACAAATGTCATTATGAATATTTGTTCTATGACTAATAATTATTCAGTAAAATGAAACTTAATTTTTATATAAGAACATGACTTTCCTCCTCATTTTCTCGAAAGCTATTAGAGATATTGGAAATATCACTGCAGCATCTGATAGACCTGATTAAACTGTACAACTGTCATTATGAATATTTGTTCTATGACTAATAATTACTCAGTAAAATGAAACTTAATTTTTATATGAGAACATGACTTTCCTCCTCATTTTCTCGAAAGCTATTAGAGATATTGGAAATATCATTGCAGCATCTGATATACCTAATTAAAATCTACTACTGTCATTATGAATATTTGCACTAGTACTAATAAATAGTGAATTTTACTTTTTTCAAAATTACTTTCTTCCTCGTTTTCTCGAAAGCTATTAGAGATATTGGAAATATCATTGCATCATCTGATACACCTAATTCAACTGTACAACTGATATTATGAATATTTGTTCTATGACTAATAATTACGCAGTCAAAATAAAACCGTATTTTTATATAAAAATATGACTTTCCTCGTCATTTTCTTGAAAGCTATTAGAGATATTGGAAATATCACTGCAGCATCTGATAGACCTAATTAAACTGTACAACTGTCATTATGAATATTTTTTCTATGACTAATAATTACTCAGTAAAATGAAACTTAATTTTTATATAAGAACATGATTTTCCTCCTCATTTTCCCGAAAGCTATTAGAGATATTGGAAATATCATTGCAGCATCTGATAGACCTAATTAAACTGTACAACTGTCATTATGAATATTTGTTCTATGACTAATAATTACTCAGTAAAATGAAACTTAATTTTTATATGAGAACATGACTTTCCTCCTCATTTTCTCGAAAGCTATTAGAGATATTTGAAATATTACTGCAGCATCTGATAGACCTGATTAAACTGTACAACTGTCATTATGAATATTTGTTCTATGACTAATAATTACTCAGTAAAATGAAACTTAATTTTTATATAAAAACATGACTTTCCTCCTCATTTTCTCGAAAGGTATTAGAGATATTGGAAATATCATTGCAGCATCTGATAGACCTAATTAAACTGTACAACTGTCATTATGAATATTTGTTCTATGACTAATAATTACTCAGTAAAATGAAACTTAATTTTTATATAAGAACATGACTTTCCTCCTCATTTTCCCGAAAGCTATTAGAGATATTGGAAATATCATTGCAGCATCTGATAGACGTAAATAAACTGTACAACTGTCATTATGAATATTTGTTCTATGATTAATAATTACTCAGTAAAATGAAACTTAATTTTTATATAAGAACATGACTTTCCTCCTCATTTTCTCGAAAGGTATTAGAGATATTGGAAATATCATTGCAGCATCTAATAGACCTAATTAAACTATACAAATGTCATTATGAATATTTGTTCTATGACTAATAATTATTCAGTAAAATGAAACTTAATTTTTATATAAGAACATGACTTTCCTCCTCATTTTCTCGAAAGCTATTAGAGATATTGGAAATATCACTGCAGCATCTGATAGACCTGATTAAACTGTACAACTGTCATTATGAATATTTGTTCTATGACTAATAATTACTCAGTAAAATGAAACTTAATTTTTATATAAAAACATGACTTTCCTCCTCATTTTCTCGAAAGCTATTAGAGATATTGGAAATATCATTGCAGCATCTGATATACCTAATTAAAATCTACTACTGTCATTATGAATATTTGCACTAGTACTAATAAATAGTGAATTTTACTTTTTTCAAAATTACTTTCTTCCTCGTTTTCTCGAAAGCTATTAGAGATATTGGAAATATCATTGCATCATCTGATACACCTAATTCAACTGTACAACTGATATTATGAATATTTGTTCTATGACTAATAATTACGCAGTAAAATAAAACCGTATTTTTATATAAAAATATGACTTTCCTCGTCATTTTCTTGAAAGCTATTAGAGATATTGGAAATATCACTGCAGCATCTGATAGACCTAATTAAACTGTACAACTGTCATTATGAATATTTTTTCTATGACTAATAATTACTCAGTAAAATGAAACTTAATTTTTATATAAGAACATGATTTTCCTCCTCATTCTCCCGAAAGCTATTAGAGATATTGGAAATATCATTGCAGCATCTGATAGACCTAATTAAACTGTACAACTGTCATTATGAATATTTGTTCTATGACTAATAATTACTCAGTAAAATGAAACTTAATTTTTATATGAGAACATGACTTTCCTCCTCATTTTCTCGAAAGCTATTAGAGATATTTGAAATATTACTGCAGCATCTGATAGACCTGATTAAACTGTACAACTGTCATTATGAATATTTGTTCTATGACTAATAATTACTCAGTAAAATGAAACTTAATTTTTATATAAAAACATGACTTTCCTCCTCATTTTCTCGAAAGGTATTAGAGATATTGGAAATATCATTGCAGCATCTAATAGACCTAATTAAACTATACAAATGTCATTATGAATATTTGTTCTATGACTAATAATTATTCAGTAAAATGAAACTTAATTTTTATATAAGAACATGACTTTCCTCCTCATTTTCTCGAAAGCTATTAGAGATATTGGAAATATCACTGCAGCATCTGATAGACCTGATTAAACTGTACAACTGTCATTATGAATATTTGTTCTATGACTAATAATTACTCAGTAAAATTAAACTTAATTTTTATATAAAAACATGACTTTCCTCCTCATTTTCTCGAAAGCTATTAGAGATATTGGAAATATCATTGCAGCATCTGATATACCTAATTAAAATCTACTACTGTCATTATGAATATTTGCACTAGTACTAATAAATAGTGAATTTTACTTTTTTCAAAATTACTTTCTTCCTCGTTTTCTCGAAAGCTATTAGAGATATTGGAAATATCATTGCATCATCTGATACACCTAATTCAACTGTACAACTGATATTATGAATATTTGTTCTATGACTAATAATTACGCAGTCAAATAAAACCGTATTTTTATATAAAAATATGACTTTCCTCGTCATTTTCTTGAAAGCTATTAGAGATATTGGAAATATCACTGCAGCATCTGATAGACCTAATTAAACTGTACAACTGTCATTATGAATATTTTTTCTATGACTAATAATTACTCAGTAAAATGAAACTTAATTTTTATATAAGAACATGATTTTCCTCCTCATTTTCCCGAAAGCTATTAGAGATATTGGAAATATCATTGCAGCATCTGATAGACCTAATTAAACTGTACAACTGTCATTATGAATATTTGTTCTATGACTAATAATTACTCAGTAAAATGAAACTTAATTTTTATATAAAAACATGACTTTCCTCCTCATTTTCTCGAAAGCTATTAGAGATATTTGAAATATTACTGCAGCATCTGATAGACCTGATTAAACTGTACAACTGTCATTATGAATATTTGTTCTATGACTAATAATTACTCAGTAAAATGAAACTTAATTTTTATATAAAAACATGACTTTCCTCCTCATTTTCTCGAAAGGTATTAGAGATATTGGAAATATCATTGCAGAATCTGATAGACCTAATTAAACTGTACAACTGTCATTATGAATATTTGTTCTATGACTAATAATTACTCAGTAAAATGAAACTTAATTTTTATATAAGAACATGACTTTCCTCCTCATTTTCCCGAAAGCTATTAGAGATATTGGAAATATCATTGCAGCATCTGATAGACGTAAATAAACTGTACAACTGTCATTATGAATATTTGTTCTATGATTAATAATTACTCAGTAAAATGAAACTTAATTTTTATATAAGAACATGACTTTCCTCCTCATTTTCTCGAAAGGTATTAGAGATATTGGAAATATCATTGCAGCATCTAATAGACCTAATTAAACTATACAAATGTCATTATGAATATTTGTTCTATGACTAATAATTATTCAGTAAAATGAAACTTAATTTTTATATAAGAACATGACTTTCCTCCTCATTTTCTCGAAAGCTATTAGAGATATTGGAAATATCACTGCAGCATCTGATAGACCTGATTAAACTGTACAACTGTCATTATGAATATTTGTTCTATGACTAATAATTACTCAGTAAAATGAAACTTAATTTTTATATAAAAACATGACTTTCCTCCTCATTTTCTCGAAAGCTATTAGAGATATTGGAAATATCATTGCAGCATCTGATATACCTAATTAAAATCTACTACTGTCATTATGAATATTTGCACTAGTACTAATAAATAGTGAATTTTACTTTTTTCAAAATTACTTTCTTCCTCGTTTTCTCGAAAGCTATTAGAGATATTGGAAATATCATTGCATCATCTGATACACCTAATTCAACTGTACAACTGATATTATGAATATTTGTTCTATGACTAATAATTACGCAGTAAAATAAAACCGTATTTTTATATAAAAATATGACTTTCCTCGTCATTTTCTTGAAAGCTATTAGAGATATTGGAAATATCACTGCAGCATCTGATAGACCTAATTAAACTGTACAACTGTCATTATGAATATTTTTTCTATGACTAATAATTACTCAGTAAAATGAAACTTAATTTTTATATAAGAACATGATTTTCCTCCTCATTCTCCCGAAAGCTATTAGAGATATTGGAAATATCATTGCAGCATCTGATAGACCTAATTAAACTGTACAACTGTCATTATGAATATTTGTTCTATGACTAATAATTACTCAGTAAAATGAAACTTAATTTTTATATGAGAACATGACTTTCCTCCTCATTTTCTCGAAAGCTATTAGAGATATTTGAAATATTACTGCAGCATCTGATAGACCTGATTAAACTGTACAACTGTCATTATGAATATTTGTTCTATGACTAATAATTACTCAGTAAAATGAAACTTAATTTTTATATAAAAACATGACTTTCCTCCTCATTTTCTCGAAAGGTATTAGAGATATTGGAAATATCATTGCAGCATCTGATAGACCTAATTAAACTGTATAACTGTCATTATGAATATTTGTTCTATGATTAATAATTACTCAGTAAAATGAAACTTAATTTTTATATAAGAACTTGACTTTCCTCCTCATTTTCTCGAAAGGTATTAGAGATATTGGAAATATCATTGCAGCATCTGATAGACCTAATTAAACTATACAAATGTCATTATGAATATTTGTTCTATGACTAATAATTATTCAGTAAAATGAAACTTAATTTTTATATAAGAACATGACTTTCCTCCTCATTTTCTCGAAAGCTATTAGAGATATTGGAAATATCACTGCAGCATCTGATAGACCTGATTAAACTGTACAACTGTCATTATGAATATTTGTTCTATGACTAATAATTACTCAGTAAAATGAAACTTAATTTTTATATAAAAACATGACTTTCCTCCTCATTTTCTCGAAAGCTATTAGAGATATTGGAAATATCATTGCAGCATCTGATATACCTAATTAAAATTTACTACTGTCATTATGAATATTTGCACTAGTACTAATAAATAGTGAATTTTACTTTTTTCAAAATTACTTTCTTCCTCGTTTTCTCGAAAGCTATTAGAGATATTGGAAATATCATTGCATCATCTGATACACCTAATTCAACTGTACAACTGATATTATGAATATTTGTTCTATGACTAATAATTACGCAGTAAAATAAAACCGTATTTTTATATAAAAATATGACTTTCCTCGTCATTTTCTTGAAAGCTATTAGAGATATTGGAAATATCACTGCAGCATCTGATAGACCTAATTAAACTGTACAACTGTCATTATGAATATTTTTACTATGACTAATAATTACTCAGTAAAATGAAACTTAATTTTTATATAAGAACATGATTTTCCTCCTCATTTTCCCGAAAGCTATTAGAGATATTGGAAATATCATTGCAGCATCTGATAGACCTAATTAAACTGTACAACTATCATTATGAATATTTGTTCTATGACTAATAATTACTCAGTAAAATGAAACTTAATTTTTATATGAGAACATGACTTTCCTCCTCATTTTCTCGAAAGCTATTAGAGATATTTGAAATATTACTGCAGCATCTGATAGACCTGATTAAACTGTACAACTGTCATTATGAATATTTGTTCTATGACTAATAATTACTCAGTAAAATGAAACTTAATTTTTATATAAAAACATGACTTTCCTCCTCATTTTCTCGAAAGGTATTAGAGATATTGGAAATATCATTGCAGCATCTGATAGACCTAATTAAACTGTACAACTGTCATTATGAATATTTGTTCTATGACTAATAATTACTCAGTAAAATGAAACTTAATTTTTATATAAGAACATGACTTTCCTCCTCATTTTCCCGAAAGCTATTAGAGATATTGGAAATATCACTGCAGCATCTGATAGACCTGATTAAACTGTACAACTGTCATTATGAATATTTGTTCTATGACTAATAATTACTCAGTAAAATGAAACTTAATTTTTATATAAAAACATGACTTTCCTCCTCATTTTCCCGAAAGATATTAGAGATATTGGAAATATCATTGCAGCATCTGATAGACCTAATTAAACTGTACAACTGTCATTATGAATATTTGTTCTCTGACTAATAATTACTCAGTAAAATGAAACTTAATTTTTATATAAAAAAATGACTTTCCTCCTCATTTTCTTGAAAGCTATTAGATATATTGGAAATATCATTGCAGCATCTGATAGACCTAATTAAAATCTACTACTGTCAATATGAATATTTGTTCTATGACTAATAACTACTCAGTAAAATGAAACTTAATTTTTATATAAGAACATGACTTTCCTCCTCATTTTCTCGAAAGCTATTAGAGATATTGGAAATATCACTGCAGCATCTGATAGACCTGATTAAACTGTACAACTGTCATTATGAATATTTGTTCTATGATTAATAATTACTCAGTAAAATGAAACTTAATTTTTATATAAGAACATGACTTTCCTCCTCATTTTCCCGAAAGATATTAGAGATATTGGAAATATCATTGCAGCATCTGATAGACCTAATTAAACTTTACAACTGTCATTATGAATATTTGTTCTATGACTAATAATTACTCAGTAAAATGAAACTTAATTTTTATATAAGAACATTACTTTCCTCCTCATTTTCTCGAAAGCTATTAGAGATATTGGAAATATTACTGAGGCATCTGATAGACCTGATTAAACTGTACAACAGTCGTAATGAATATTTGTTCTATGACTAATAATTACTCAGTAAAATGAAACTTAATTTTTATATAAGAACATGACTTTCCTCCTCATTTTCTCGAAAGGTATTAGAGATATTGGAAATATCATTGCAGCATCTGATAGACCTAATTAAACTGTACAACTGTCATTATGAATATTTGTGAAAATAAAGTACTTCCATAGCCATTGGCACCAGTGACAGCAGAGTCAGTAGTGAAGATTTTGATCGGGCAGTCATGACCGAACGAGCGGTGGGAATTGAATTGTTTTCTGCCTCTATATACCTAACTATAGTGAGCCTTATCTTGATGCAGCAGCATTTAAGAATGTCAAAGGAAGGCTATGTACACTACAGGAGTAATGAAACAGACTCTGCCATCCTGAAATAGTGTATAAAAACTTGTTTTCATCATATTTTCTACTTAAACTAGCTGTAACTCCTTTCGTTTTACTCTTCAAGCAATGCTACAAAAAATGCACATTTTTCCGATCCTTATGGTATGTAACAAGTACTGATAAACACAATATTAAGAAAATATATATTACGTCCTCACGTAAATTACGTAGATTATAAATGACGAAAAAAGAAACTAGACGCAGGATTGGAATGGGATAGGGTTTAAAAAAAAGAGAAAAATATTTATAACTTCACAACATAACTCTTTGTTATATTTGATCGGTATCTATCTCATGAAAAATAGTTATTTGCTAAAATATTGATATCATTAAACAAACAATATTAGCTTCTAAGCTAAGATACCAATTGAACAAAGTGCTTTGTTTATTAGTTGGTAATTTCATAAGGAATATCTGATATCTTTTCCATCAACATTGGTAAAGTATTAGATCCACCATACTGATTTTATCATTTGTTTTAACCCAAATAAATTCATTTATAGCACTAAAAGTTTCTGGTGAAATTAACTGAAACTAAGCTGAAAGTCTTACATTATTCCTGTGCACAACATAGTTTAAAAAGAACAAAATCGAAGAGGAAATTTTGCAAAAAATTTCCCGGAGGAGAAAAAATGACAAAAGTACACCATATGTTGAGATCAATTCTACACATCCACGAGGGTCTGTAAGATGGTTAAACGTGTCGTAAGGCTTAGTTATGAACTGCTTTGAGCTGTAACAGTCATTACAAGAATATTCGTCGACGTTAAGACTATATGTGTTCCTTGCGGGGTAACGCGTCGTGTGTAGGAGTATACGCGGGTTACTGATAGCTATCATATCCTCTTGATGGAGCTTGACACTGCTATAAAAGTACAGCATTACATTTTTTAATGAAAATAAAGCACTTCCATAGCCATTGGCACCGGTGACAGCAGAGTCAGTAGTGAAGATTTTGATCGGGCAGTCATGACCGAACGAGCGGTGGGAATTGAATTGTTTTCTGCCTCTATGTACCTAACTATAGTGAGCCTTATCTTGATGCAGCAGCATTTAAGAAGGTCAAAGGAAGGCTATGTATACTACAGGAGTAATCAAACAGACTCTGCCATCCTGAAATGGTGTATAAAAACTTGTTTTCATCATATTTTCTACTTAAACTAGCTGTAACTCCTTTCGTTTTACTCGTATGGAATTTTCAAGCAATGCTTCAAAATATGTACATTTTTCCGATCCTTATGGTATGTAACAAGTACTGATAAACACAATATTAAGAAAATATATATTACGTCCTCACGTAAATATGTAGATTATAAATGACGAAAAAAGAAACTAGACGCAAGATTGGAATGGGATAGGGTTTAAAAAAAAGAGAAAAATATTTATGACTTCACAACATAACTCTTTGTTATATTTGATCGGTATCTATCTCATGAAAAATAGTTATTTGCTAAAATATTGATATCATTAAACAAACAATATTAGCTTCTAAGCTAAGATACCAATTGAACAAAGTGCTTTGTTTATTAGTTGGTAATTTCATAAGGAATATCTGATATCTTTTCCATCAACATTGGTAAAGTATTAGATCCACCATACTGATTTTATCATTTGTTTTAACCCAAATAAATTCATTTATAGCACTAAAAGTTTCTGGTGAAATTAACTGAAACTAAGCTGAAAGTCTTACATTATTCCTGTGCACAACATAGTTTAAAAAGAACAAAATCGAAGAGGAAATTTTGCAAAAAATTTCCCGGAGGAGAAAAAATGACAAAAGTACACCATATGTTGAGATCAATTCTACACATCCACGAGGGTCTGTAAGATGGTTAAACGTGTCGTAAGGCTTAGTTATGAACTGCTTTGAGCTGTAACAGTCATTACAAGAATATTCGTCGACGTTAAGACTATATGTGTTCCTTGCGGGTAACGCGTTGTGTGTAGGAGTATACGCGGGTTACTGATAGCTATCATATCCTCTTGATGGAGCTTGACACTGCTATAAAAGTACAGCATTACATTTTTTAATGAAAATAAAGCACTTCCATAGCCATTGGCACCGGTGACAGCAGAGTCAGTAGTGAAGATTTTGATCGGGCAGTCATGACCGAACGAGCGGTGGGAATTGAATTGTTTTCTGCCTCTATGTACGTACAACTGTCATTATGAATATTTGTTCTATGACTAATAATTACTCAGTAAAATGAAACTTAATTTTTATATAAGAACATGACTTTCCTCCTCATTTTCTCGAAAGCTATTAGAGATATTGGAAATATCACTTCAGCATCTGATAGACCTGATTAAACTTTACAACTGTCATTATGAATATTTGTTCTATGACTAATAATTACTCAGTAAAATTAAACTTAATTTTTATATAAGAACATGACTTTCCTCCTCATTTTCTCGAAAGCTATTAGAGATATTGGAAATATCATTGCAGCATCTGATAGACCTAATTAAACTGTACAACTGTCATTATGAATATTTGTTCTCTGACTAATAATTACTCAGTAAAATGAAACTTAATTTTTATATAAAAAAATGACTTTCCTCCTCATTTTCTTGAAAGCTATTACATATATTGGAAATATCATTGCAGCATCTGATAGACCTAATTAAAATCTACTACTGTCAATATGAATATTTGTTCTATGACTAATAACTACTCAGTAAAATGAAACTTAATTTTTATATAAGAACATGACTTTCCTCCTCATTTTCTCGAAAGGTATTAGAGATATTGGAAATATCATTGCAGCATCTGATAGACCTAATTAAACTTTACAACTGTCATTATGAATATTTGTTCTATGACTAATAATTACTCAGTAAAATGAAACTTAATTTTTATATAAGAACATGACTTTCCTCCTCATTTTCCCGAAAGCTATTAGAGATATTGGAAATATCATTGCAGCATCTGATAGACGTAAATAAACTGTACAACTGTCATTATGAATATTTGTTCTATGATTAATAATTACTCAGTAAAATGAAACTTAATTTTTATATAAGAACATGACTTTCCTCCTCATTTTCTCGAAAGGTATTAGAGATATTGGAAATATCATTGCAGCATCTGATAGACCTAATTAAACTATACAAATGTCATTATGAATATTTGTTCTATGACTAATAATTATTCAGTAAAATGAAACTTAATTTTTATATAAGAACATGACTTTCCTCCTCATTTTCTCGAAAGCTATTAGAGATATTGGAAATATCATTGCAGCATCTGATAGACCTAATTAAACTGTACAACTGTCATTATGAATATTTGTTCTATGACTAATAATTACTCAGTAAAATGAAACTTAATTTTTATATAAGAACATGACTTTCCTCCTCATTTTCTCGAAAGCTATTAGAGATATTGGAAATATCACTGCAGCATCTGATAGACCTGATTAAACTGTACAACTGTGATTATGAATATTTGTTCTATGACTAATAAATACTCAGTAAAATGAAACTTAATTTTTATATAAAAACATGACTTTCCTCCTCATTTTCTCGAAAGCTATTAGAGATATTGGAAATATCATTGCAGCATCTGATATACCTAATTAAAATCTACTACTGTCATTATGAATATATGCACTAGTACTAATAAATAGTGAATTTTACTTTTTTCAAAATTACTTTCTTCCTCGTTTTCTCGAAAGCTATTAGAGATATTGGAAATATCATTGCATCATATGATACACCTAATTCAACTGTACAACTGATATTATGAATATTTGTTCTATGACTAATAATTACGCAGTCAAATAAAACCGTATTTTTATATAAAAATATGACTTTCCTCGTCATTTTCTTGAAAGCTATTAGAGATATTTGAAATATCACTGCAGCATCTGATAGACCTAATTAAACTGTACAACTGTCATTATGAATATTTTTTCTATGACTAATAATTACTCAGTAAAATGAAACTTAATTTTTATATAAGAACATGATTTTCCTCCTCATTTTCCCGAAAGCTATTAGAGATATTGGAAATATCATTGCAGCATCTGATAGACCTAATTAAACTGTACAACTGTCATTATGAATATTTGTTCTATGACTAATAATTACTCAGTAAAATGAAACTTAATTTTTATATGAGAACATGACTTTCCTCCTCATTTTCTCGAAAGCTATTAGAGATATTTGAAATATTACTGCAGCATCTGATAGACCTGATTAAACTGTACAACTGTCATTATGAATATTTGTTCTATGACTAATAATTACTCAGTAAAATGAAACTTAATTTTTATATAAAAACATGACTTTCCTCCTCATTTTCTCGAAAGGTATTAGAGATATTGGAAATATCATTGCAGCATCTGATAGACCTAATTAAACTCTACAACTGTCATTATGAATATTTGTTCTATGACTAATAATTACTCAGTAAAATGAAACTTAATTTTTATATAAGAACATGACTTTCCTCCTCATTTTCCCGAAAGCTATTAGAGATATTGGAAATATCATTGCAGCATCTGATAGACCTGATTAAACTGTACAACTGTCATTATGAATATTTGTTCTATGACTAATAATTACTCAGTAAAATGAAACTTAATTTTTATATAAAAACATGACTTTCCTCCTCATTTTCTCGAAAGCTATTAGAGATATTGGAAATATCATTGCAGCATCTGATATACCTAATTAAAATCTACTACTGTCATTATGAATATTTGCACTAGTACTAATAAATAGTGAATTTTACTTTTTTTTAAATTACTTTCGTCCTCGTTTTCTCGAAAGCTATTAGAGATATTGGAAATATCATTGCATCATCTGATACACCTAATTCAACTGTACAACTGATATTATGAATATTTGTTCTATGACTAATAATTACGCAGTCAAATAAAACCGTATTTTTATATAAAAATATGACTTTCCTCGTCATTTTCTTGAAAGCTATTAGAGATATTGGAAATATCACTGCAGCATCTGATAGACCTAATTAAACTGTACAACTGTCATTATGAATATTTTTTCTATGACTAATAATTACTCAGTAAAATGAAACTTAATTTTTATATAAGAACATGATTTTCCTCCTCATTTTTCCGAAAGCTATTAGAGATATTGGAAATATCATTGCAGCATCTGATAGACCTAATTAAACTGTACAACTGTCATTATGAATATTTGTTCTATGACTAATAATTACTCAGTAAAATGAAACTTAATTTTTATATAAGAACATGACTTTCCTCCTCATTTTCCCGAAAGCTATTAGAGATATTGGAAATATCATTGCAGCATCTGATAGACGTAAATAAACTGTACAACTGTCATTATGAATATTTGTTCTATGATTAATAATTACTCAGTAAAATGAAACTTAATTTTTATATAAGAACATGACTTTCCTCCTCATTTTCTCGAAAGGTATTAGAGATATTGGAAATATCATTGCAGCATCTGATAGACCTAATTAAACTATACAAATGTCATTATGAATATTTGTTCTATGACTAATAATTATTCAGTAAAATGAAACTTAATTTTTATATAAGAACATGACTTTCCTCCTCATTTTCTCGAAAGGTATTAGAGATATTGGAAATATCATTGCAGCATCTGATAGACCTAATTAAACTGTACAACTGTCATTATGAATATTTGTTCTATGACTAATAATTACTCAGTAAAATGAAACTTAATTTTTATATAAGAACATGACTTTCCTCCTCATTTTCTCGAAAGCTATTAGAGATATTGGAAATATCACTGCAGCATCTGATAGACCTGATTAAACTGTACAACTGTGATTATGAATATTTGTTTTATGACTAATAATTACTCAGTAAAATGAAACTTAATTTTTATATAAAAACATGACTTTCCTCCTCATTTTCTCGAAAGCTATTAGAGATATTGGAAATATCATTGCAGCATCTGATATACCTAATTAAAATCTACTACTGTCATTATGAATATTTGCACTAGTACTAATAAATAGTGAATTTTACTTTTTTCAAAATTACTTTCTTCCTCGTTTTCTCGAAAGCTATTAGAGATATTGGAAATATCATTGCATCATCTGATACACCTAATTCAACTGTACAACTGATATTATGAATATTTGTTCTATGACTAATAATTACGCAGTAAAATAAAACCGTATTTTTATATAAAAATATGACTTTCCTCGTCATTTTCTTGAAAGCTATTAGAGATATTGGAAATATCACTGCAGCATCTGATAGACCTAATTAAACTGTACAACTGTCATTATGAATATTTTTTCTATGACTAATAATTACTCAGTAAAATGAAACTTAATTTTTATATAAGAACATGATTTTCCTCCTCATTTTCCCGAAAGCTATTAGAGATATTGGAAATATCATTGCAGCATCTGATAGACCTAATTAAACTGTACAACTGTCATTATGAATATTTGTTCTATGACTAATAATTACTCAGTAAAATGAAACTTAATTTTTATATGAGAACATGACTTTCCTCCTCATTTTCTCGAAAGCTATTAGAGATATTTGAAATATTACTGCAGCATCTGATAGACCTGATTAAACTGTACAACTGTCATTATGAATATTTGTTCTATGACTAATAATTACTCAGTAAAATGAAACTTAATTTTTATATAAAAACATGACTTTCCTCCTCATTTTCTCGAAAGGTATTAGAGATATTGGAAATATCATTGCAGCATCTGATAGACCTAATTAAACTGTACAACTGTCATTATGAATATTTGTTCTATGACTAATAATTACTCAGTAAAATGAAACTTAATTTTTATATAAGAACATGACTTTCCTCCTCATTTTCCCGAAAGCTATTAGAGATATTGGAAATATCATTGCAGCATCTGATAGATCTGATTAAACTGTACAACTGTCATTATGAATATTTGTTCTATGACTAATAATTACTCAGTAAAATGAAACTTAATTTTTATATAAAAACATGACTTTCCTCCTCATTTTCTCGAAAGCTATTAGAGATATTGGAAATATCATTGCAGCATCTGATATACCTAATTAAAATCTACTACTGTCATTATGAATATTTGCACTAGTACTAATAAATAGTGAATTTTACTTTTTTTTAAATTACTTTCTTCCTCGTTTTCTCGAAAGCTATTAGAGATATTGGAAATATCATTGCATCATCTGATACACCTAATTCAACTGTACAACTGATATTATGAATATTTGTTCTATGACTAATAATTACGCAGTCAAATAAAACCGTATTTTTATATAAAAATATGACTTTCCTCGTCATTTTCTTGAAAGCTATTAGAGATATTGGAAATATCACTGCAGCATCTGATAGACCTAATTAAACTGTACAACTGTCATTATGAATATTTTTTCTATGACTAATAATTACTCAGTAAAATGAAACTTAATTTTTATATAAGAACATGATTTTCCTCCTCATTTTTCCGAAAGCTATTAGAGATATTGGAAATATCATTGCAGCATCTGATAGACCTAATTAAACTGTACAACTGTCATTATGAATATTTGTTCTATGACTAATAATTACTCAGTAAAATGAAACTTAATTTTTATATGAGAACATGACTTTCCTCCTCATTTTCTCGAAAGCTATTAGAGATATTGGAAATATTACTGCAGCATCTGATAGACCTGATTAAACTGTACAACTGTCATTATGAATATTTGTTCTATGACTAATAATTACTCAGTAAAATTAAACTTAATTTTTATATAAAAACATGACTTTCCTCCTCATTTTCCCGAAAGCTATTAGAGATATTGGAAATATCATTGCAGCATCTGATAGACGTAAATAAACTGTACAACTGTCATTATGAATATTTGTTCTATGACTAATAATTACTCAGTAAAATGAAACTTAATTTTTATATAAGAACATGACTTTCCTCCTCATTTTCTCGAAAGCTATTAGAGATATTGGAAATATCACTGCAGCATCTGATAGACCTGATTAAACTGTAAAACTGTCATTATGAATATTTGTTCTATGACTAATAATTACTCAGTAAAATTAAACTTAATTTTTATATAAGAACATGATTTTCCTCCTCATTTTCTCGAAAGGTATTAGAGATATTGGAAATATCATTGCAGCATCTGATAGACCTAATTAAACTGTACAACTGTCATTATGAATATTTGTGAAAATAAAGTACTTCCATAGCCATTGGCACCGGTGACAGCAGAGTCAGTAGTGAAGATTTTGATCGGGCAGTCATGACCGAACGAGCGGTGGGAATTGAATTGTTTTCTGCCTCTATGTACCTAACTATAGTGAGCCTTATCTTGATGCAGCAGCATTTAAGAAGGTCAAAGGAAGGCTATGTACACTACAGGAGTAATCAAACAGACTCTGCCATCCTGAAATAGTGTATAAAAACTTGTTTTCATCATATTTTCTACTTAAACTAGCTGTAACTCCTTTCGTTTTACTCGTATGGAATTTTCAAGCAATGCTTCAAAAATGTACATTTTTCCGATCCTTATGGTATGTAACAAGTACTGATAAACACAATATTAAGAAAATATATATTACGTCCTCACGTAAATTACGTAGATTATAAATGACGAAAAAAGAAACTAGACGCAGGATTGGAATGGGATAGGGTTTAAAAAAAAGAGAAAAATATTTATTACTTCACAACATAACTCTTTGTTATATTTGATCGGTATCTATCTCATGAAAAATAGTTATTTGCTAAAATATTGATATCATTAAACAAACAATATTAGCTTCTAAGCTAAGATACCAATTGAACAAAGTGCTTTGTTTATTAGTTGGCAATTTCATAAGGAATATCTGATATCTTTTCCATCAACATTGGTAAAGTATTAGATCCACCATACTGATTTTATCATTTGTTTTAACCCAAATAAATTCATTTATAGCACTAAAAGTTTCTGGTGAAATTAACTGGAACTAAGCTGAAAGTCTTACATTATTCCTGTGCATAACATAGTTTAAAAAGAACAAAATCGAAGAGGAAATTTTGCAAAAAATTTCCCGGAGGAGAAAAAATGACAAAAGTACACCATATGTTGAGATCAATTCTACACATCCACGAGGGTCTGTAAGATGGTTAAACGTGTCGTAAGGCTTAGTTATAAACTGCTTTGAGCTGTAACAGTCATTACAAGAATATTCGTCGACGTTAAGACTATATGTGTTCCTTGCAGGGTAACGCGTCGTGTGTAGGAGTATACGCGGGTTACTGATAGATATCATATCCTCTTGATGGAGCTTGACACTGCTATAAAAGTACAGCATTACATTTTTTAATGAAAATAAAGCACTTCCAAAGCCATTGGCACCGGTGACAACAGAATCAGTAGTGAAGATTTTGATCGGGCAGTCATGACCGAACGAGCGGTGGGAATTGAATTGTTTTCTGCCTCTATGTACCTAACTATAGTGAGCCTTATCTTGATGCAGCAGCATTTAAGAAGGTCAAAGGAAGGCTATGTACACTACAGGAGTAATCAAACAGACTCTGCCATCCTGAAATAGTGTATAAAAACTTGTTTTCATCATATTTTCTACTTAAACTAGCTGTAACTCCTTTCGTTTTACTCTTCAAGCAATGCTTCAAAAAATGCACATTTTTCCGATCCTTATGGTATGTAACAAGTACTGATAAACACAATATTAAGAAAATATATATTACGTCCTCACGTAAATTACGTAGATTATAAATGACGAAAAAAGAAACTAGACGCAGGATTGGAATGGGATAGGGTTTAAAAAAAAGAGAAAAATATTTATTACTTCACAACATAACTCTTTGTTATATTTGATCGGTATCTATCTCATGAAAAATAGTTATTTGCTAAAATATTGATATCATTAAACAAACAATATTAGCTTCTAAGCTAAGATACCAATTGAACAAAGTGCTTTGTTTATTAGTTGGTAATTTTATAAGGAATATCTGACATCTTTTCCATCAACATTGGTAAAGTATTAGATCCACCATACTGATTTTATCATTTGTTTTAACCCAAATAAATTCATTTATAGCACTGAAAGTTTCTGGTGAAATTAACTGGAACTAAGCTGAAAGTCTTACATTATTCCTGTGCATAACATAGTTTAAAAAGAACAAAATCGAAGAGGAAATTTTGCAAAAAATTTCCCGGAGGAGAAAAAATGACAAAAGTACACCATATGTTGAGATCAATTCTACACATCCACGAGGGTCTGTAAGATGGTTAAACGTGTCGTAAGGCTTAGTTATAAACTGCTTTGAGCTGTAACAGTCATTACAAGAATATTCGTCGACGTTAAGACTATATGTGCTCCTTGCGGGGTAACGCGTCGTGTGTAGGAGTATACGCGGGTTACTGATAGATATCATATCCTCTTGATGGAGCTTGACACTGCTATAAAAGTACAGCATTACATTTTTTAAGGAAAATAAAGCACTTCCATAGCCATTGGCACCGGTGACAGCAGAGTCAGTAGTGAAGATTTTGATCGGGCAGTCATAACCGAACGAGCGGTGGGAATTGAATTGTTTTCTGCCTCTATGTACCTAACTATAGTGAGCCTTATCTTGATGCAGCAGCATTTAAGAAGGTCAAAGGAAGGCTATGTACACTACAGGAGTAATCAAACAGACTCTGCCATCCTGAAATAGTGTATAAAAACTTGTTTTCATCATATTTTCTACTTAAACTAGCTGTAACTCCTTTCGTTTTATTCTTCAAGCAATGCTTCAAAATATGCACATTTTTCCGATCCTTATGGTATGTAACAAGTACTGATAAACACAATATTAAGAAAATATATATTACGTGCTCACGTAAATTACGTAGATTATAAATGACGAAAAAAGAAACTAGACGCAGGATTGGAATGGGATAGGGTTTAAAAAAAAGAGAAAAATATTTATTACTTCACAACATAACTCTTTGTTATATTTGATCGGTATCTATCTCATGAAAAATAGTTATTTGCTAAAATATTGATATCATTAAACAAACAATATTAGCTTCTAAGCTAAGATACCAATTGAACAAAGTGCTTTGTTTATTAGTTGGCAATTTCATAAGGAATATCTGATATCTTTTCCATCAACATTGGTAAAGTATTAGATCCACCATACTGATTTTATCATTTGTTTTAACCCAAATAAATTCATTTATAGCACTAAAAGTTTCTGGTAAAATTATCTGGAACTAACCTGAAAGTCTTACATTATTCCTGTGCACAACATAGTTTAAAAAGAATAAAATCGAAGAGGAAATTTTGCAAAAAATTTCCCGGGGAAGAAAAAATGACAAAAGTACACCATATGTTGAGATCAATTCTACACATCCACGAGGGTCTGTAAGATGGTTAAACGTGTCGTAAGGCTTAGTTATAAACTGCTTTGAGCTGTAACAGTCATTACAAGAATATTCGTCGACGTTAAGACTATATGTGTTCCTTGCGGGGTAACGCGTCGTGTGTAGGAGTATACGCGGGTTACTGATAGCTATCATATCCTCTTGATGGAGCTTGACACTGCTATAAAAGTACAGCATTACATTTTTTAATGAAAATAAAGCACTTCCATAGCCATTGGCACCGGTGACAGCAGAGTCAGTAGTGAAGATTTTGATCGGGCAGTCATGACCGAACGAGCGGTGGGAATTGAATTGTTTTCTGCCTCTATGTACGTACAACTGTCATTATGAATATTTGTTCTATGACTAATAATTACTCAGTAAAATGAAACTTAATTTTTATATAAGAACATGACTTTCCTCCTCATTTTCTCGAAAGCTATTAGAGATATTGGAAATATCACTTCAGCATCTGATAGACCTGATTAAACTTTACAACTGTCATTATGAATATTTGTTCTATGACTAATAATTACTCAGTAAAATGAAACTTAATTTTTATATAAGAACATGACTTTCCTCCTCATTTTCTCGAAAGCTATTAGAGATATTGGAAATATCATTGCAGCATCTGATAGACCTAATTAAACTGTACAACTGTCATTATGAATATTTGTTCTCTGACTAATAATTACTCAGTAAAATGAAACTTAATTTTTATATAAAAACATGACTTTCCTCCTCATTTTCTTGAAAGCTATTACAGATATTGGAAATATCATTGCAGCATCTGATAGACCTAATTAAAATCTACTACTGTCAATATGAATATTTGTTCTATGACTAATAACTACTCAGTAAAATGAAACTTAATTTTTATATAAGAACATGACTTTCCTCCTCATTTTCTCGAAAGGTATTAGAGATATTGGAAATATCATTGCAGCATCTGATAGACCTAATTAAACTTTACAACTGTCATTATGAATATTTGTTCTATGACTAATAATTACTCAGTAAAATGAAACTTAATTTTTATATAAGAACATGACTTTCCTCCTCATTTTCCCGAAAGCTATTAGAGATATTGGAAATATCATTGCAGCATCTGATAGACGTAAATAAACTGTACAACTGTCATTATGAATATTTGTTCTATGATTAATAATTACTCAGTAAAATGAAACTTAATTTTTATATAAGAACATGACTTTCCTCCTCATTTTCTCGAAAGGTATTAGAGATATTGGAAATATCATTGCAGCATCTGATAGACCTAATTAAACTATACAAATGTCATTATGAATATTTGTTCTATGACTAATAATTATTCAGTAAAATGAAACTTAATTTTTATATAAGAACATGACTTTCCTCCTCATTTTCTCGAAAGCTATTAGAGATATTGGAAATATCATTGCAGCATCTGATAGACCTAATTAAACTGTACAACTGTCATTATGAATATTTGTTCTATGACTAATAATTACTCAGTAAAATGAAACTTAATTTTTATATAAGAACATGACTTTCCTCCTCATTTTCTCGAAAGCTATTAGAGATATTGGAAATATCACTGCAGCATCTGATAGACCTGATTAAACTGTACAACTGTCATTATGAATATTTGTTCTATGACTAATAATTACTCAGTAAAATGAAACTTAATTTTTATATAAAAACATGACTTTCCTCCTCATTTTCTCGAAAGCTATTAGAGATATTGGAAATATCATTGCAGCATCTGATAGACCTAATTAAAATCTACTACTGTCATTATGAATATATGCACTAGTACTAATAAATAGTGAATTTTACTTTTTTCAAAATTACTTTCTTCCTCGTTTTCTCGAAAGCTATTAGAGATATTGGAAATATCATTGCATCATATGATACACCTAATTCAACTGTACAACTGATATTATGAATATTTGTTCTATGACTAATAATTACGCAGTCAAATAAAACCGTATTTTTATATAAAAATATGACTTTCCTCGTCATTTTCTTGAAAGCTATTAGAGATATTGGAAATATCACTGCAGCATCTGATAGACCTAATTAAACTGTACAACTGTCATTATGAATATTTTTTCTATGACTAATAATTACTCAGTAAAATGAAACTTAATTTTTATATAAGAACATGATTTTCCTCCTCATTTTCCCGAAAGCTATTAGAGATATTGGAAATATCATTGCAGCATCTGATAGACCTAATTAAACTGTACAACTGTCATTATGAATATTTGTTCTATGACTAATAATTACTCAGTAAAATGAAACTTAATTTTTATATGAGAACATGACTTTCCTCCTCATTTTCTCGAAAGCTATTAGAGATATTTGAAATATTACTGCAGCATCTGATAGACCTGATTAAACTGTACAACTGTCATTATGAATATTTGTTCTATGACTAATAATTACTCAGTAAAATGAAACTTAATTTTTATATAAAAACATGACTTTCCTCCTCATTTTCTCGAAAGGTATTAGAGATATTGGAAATATCATTGCAGCATCTGATAGACCTAATTAAACTCTACAACTGTCATTATGAATATTTGTTCTATGACTAATAATTACTCAGTAAAATGAAACTTAATTTTTATATAAGAACATGACTTTCCTCCTCATTTTCCCGAAAGCTATTAGAGATATTGGAAATATCATTGCAGCATCTGATAGACCTGATTAAACTGTACAACTGTCATTATGAATATTTGTTCTATGACTAATAATTACTCAGTAAAATGAAACTTAATTTTTATATAAAAACATGACTTTCCTCCTCATTTTCTCGAAAGCTATTAGAGATATTGGAAATATCATTGCAGCATCTGATATACCTAATTAAAATCTACTACTGTCATTATGAATATTTGCACTAGTACTAATAAATAGTGAATTTTACTTTTTTTTAAATTACTTTCTTCCTCGTTTTCTCGAAAGCTATTAGAGATATTGGAAATATCATTGCATCATCTGATACACCTAATTCAACTGTACAACTGATATTATGAATATTTGTTCTATGACTAATAATTACGCAGTCAAATAAAACCGTATTTTTATATAAAAATATGACTTTCCTCGTCATTTTCTTGAAAGCTATTAGAGATATTGGAAATATCACTGCAGCATCTGATAGACCTAATTAAACTGTACAACTGTCATTATGAATATTTTTTCTATGACTAATAATTACTCAGTAAAATGAAACTTAATTTTTATATAAGAACATGATTTTCCTCCTCATTTTTCCGAAAGCTATTAGAGATATTGGAAATATCATTGCAGCATCTGATAGACCTAATTAAACTGTACAACTGTCATTATGAATATTTGTTCTATGACTAATAATTACTCAGTAAAATGAAACTTAATTTTTATATAAGAACATGACTTTCCTCCTCATTTTCCCGAAAGCTATTAGAGATATTGGAAATATCATTGCAGCATCTGATAGACCTGATTAAACTGTACAACTGTCATTATGAATATTTGTTCTATGACTAATAATTACTCAGTAAAATGAAACTTAATTTTTATATAAAAACATGACTTTCCTCCTCATTTTCTCGAAAGGTATTAGAGATATTGGAAATATCATTGCAGCATCTGATAGACCTAATTAAACTGTACAACTGTCATTATGAATATTTGTTCTATGACTAATAATTACTCAGTAAAATGAAACTTAATTTTTATATAAGAACATGACTTTCCTCCTCATTTTCCCGAAAGCTATTAGAGATATTGGAAATATCATTGCAGCATCTGATAGACGTAAATAAACTGTACAACTGTCATTATGAATATTTGTTCTATGACTAATAATTACTCAGTAAAATGAAACTTAATTTTTATATAAGAACATGACTTTCCTCCTCATTTTCTCGAAAGCTATTAGAGATATTGGAAATATCACTGCAGCATCTGATAGACCTGATTAAACTGTAAAACTGTCATTATGAATATTTGTTCTATGACTAATAATTACTCAGTAAAATTAAACTTAATTTTTATATAAGAACATGATTTTCCTCCTCATTTTCTCGAAAGGTATTAGAGATATTGGAAATATCATTGCAGCATCTGATAGACCTAATTAAACTGTACAACTGTCATTATGAATATTTGTGAAAATAAAGTACTTCCATAGCCATTGGCACCAGTGACAGCAGAGTCAGTAGTGAAGATTTTGATCGGGCAGTCATGACCGAACGAGCGGTGGGAATTGAATTGTTTTCTGCCTCTATATACCTAACTATAGTGAGCCTTATCTTGATGCAGCAGCATTTAAGAATGTCAAAGGAAGGCTATGTACACTACAGGAGTAATCAAACAGACTCTGCCATCCTGAAATAGTGTATAAAAACTTGATTTCATCATATTTTCTACTTAAACTAGCTGTAACTCTTTTCGTTTTACTCGTATTGAATTTTCAAGCAATGCTTCAAAAAATGCACATTTTACCGATCCTTATGGTATGTAACAAGCACTGATAAACACAATATTAAGAAAATATATATTACGTCCTCACGTAAATTACGTAGATTATAAATGACGAAAAAAGAAACTAGACGCAGGATTGGAATGGGATAGGGTTTAAAAAAAAGAGAAAAATATTTATAACTTCACAACATAACTCTTTGTTATATTTGATCGGTGTCTATCTCATGAAAAATAGTTATTTGCTAAAATATTGATATCATTAAACAAACAATATTAGCTTCTAAGCTAAGATACCAATTGAACAAAGTGCTTTGTTTATTAGTTGGTAATTTCATAAGGAATATCTGATATCTTTTCCATCAACATTGGTAAAGTATTAGATCCACCATACTGATTTTATCATTTGTTTTAACCCAAATAAATTCATTTATAGCACTAAAAGTTTCTAGTGAAATTAACTGGAACTAAGCTGAAAGTCTTACATTATTCCTGTGCACAACATAGTTTAAAAAGAACAAAATCGAAGAGGAAATTTTGCAAAAAATTTCCCGGAGGAGAAAAAATGACAAAAGTACACCATATGTTGAGATCAATTCTACACATCCACGAGGGTCTGTAAGATGGTTAAACGTGTCGTAAGGCTTAGTTATTAACTGCTTTGAGCTGTAACAGTCATTACAAGAATATTCGTCGACGTTAAGACTATATGTGTTCCTTGCGGGGTAACGCGTTGTGTGTAGGAGTATACGCGGGTTACTGATAGCTATCATATCCTCTTGATGGAGCTTGACACTGCTATAAAAGTACAGCATTACATTTTTTAATGAAAATAAAGCACTTCCATAGCCATTGGCACCGGTGACAGCAGAGTCAGTAGTGAAGATTTTGATCGGGCAGTCATGACCGAACGAGCGGTGGGAATTGAATTGTTTTCTGCCTCAATGTACTACAACTGTCATTATGAATATTTGTTCTATGACTAATAATTACTCAGTAAAATGAAACTTAATTTTTATATAAGAACATGACTTTCTTCCTCATTTTCCCAAAAACTATTAGAGATATTGGAAATATCACTGCAGCATCTGATAGACCTGATTAAACTGTACAACTGTCATTATGAATATTTGTTCTATGACTAATAATTACTCAGTAAAATGAAACTTAATATTTATATAAGAACATAACTTTCCTCCTCATTTTCTCGAAAGCACATAGTATTGTACACCCAGCCCTGAGCGTCCAATACTTTTCGTTAGTTCTGTACACAGTCATAAACTTAACGCACATGACTAGGTACACACAGACTGCTTCCAATACGTACACAACACAGGAATCCGTACATGGTCTTGTGTGTCCGGTGTAAGCGTAACAAAGCGTAAACAAAAACACGGATCTTAAACTGTGTGGCTTCTCTTCTTCCTCCTCTTCTTCTTCCTCCTCCTCCTCCTCCTCCTCCTGCTCCTCCTCCTCCTCCTCCTCCTCCTCATTTATCTGGACTTTCAAAAAGCGTTTGACAAAGTTCCCCATAAGCACCTTCTAAGTAAATTAATTTCGCACGGCATTACTGGTAAAATTTACTCGTGGCTCGAAGACTGGCTCTACGAGAGAAAACAACGCGTCGTTATTAACGGTAAAGCATCAAACTGGCGAAACGTTCTAAGTGGAGTGCCGCAATTTTCAGTGCTCGGCCCCGTTCTTTTTGTAATCTACGTAAACGACATCGATGAAGGCCTCACCTGTAAGATATCCAAATTTGCTGACGACACGAAAATAACTGGAAGAGTTACTACTACTGCCGAAAAAGCGCTACTACAGTCCGACCTCGATCGCTTAGTAAATTGGTCAAAGAAGTGGCAGATGACGTATAACTTAAATAAGTGTAAAGTTTTGCATATTGGGAATAACAATAATCGCACTAACTATTCAATGAACGGTACCGAACTTCTTAAAGTTAATGAAGAAAAAGACCTGGGCGTAACTATTAGTAGCGATCTCAAACCAGGCAAACACTGCTCAGAAGCCGTTAAAACCGCTAACAAATTAATTGGTTTCATTGGCAGAACCTTCGAGTTTAAATCTGATAAAGTCGTCCTGACACTGTTCAATTCCCTCGTACGTCCGCATCTCGAATATTGCGTTCAGTTTTGGTCACCTTACTATAGAAAAGACATTGTAAAGCTGGAGAGAGTCCAAAGACGAGCCACAAAAATGATTCCGCGACTGCGCAATAAGCCATACGAGGAACGACTGAAGGAGCTCAATCTGTTCAGTTTAGAGAAACGTAGATTACGGGGAGACCTAATAGAAGTTTTCAAAATGATTCGTGGTTTCGATAACGTCAATATAAGCGATTACGTAATTGTTGATCGGGAAAGAATCACAAGAAACAATGGATTCAAAATAATCGGTAAAGCCTTCAGATCGGAAGAATCTAAACACATTTTCTTCAATAGAATAGTTAATGTATTTTATCTTTTACCCATGGCGCCGGTAGGCTTCAGGGAGACCTTAGATGGTTGGCCTCCGCCCGTTAGTACCGCGGGTTAGATTTTTTAAGTGACGCCTTGTTTCTTCTTATTGATAGGCTCATGCTGCCAGCGGAAGCTCCTCGCGCATATAACGTTGCAGTCCCGGCGAGGGTGGTGTTATGGCAGCATGTGGGTGATCTTAGGCCACTCGGCGGTAGTAACGAAGAAAAGTGGCCAGCACATGCCGAGGCTCGAACGCGGGACCATGAGCTGGCATGCCCGACCGCTAGCCACTAGACCACCGCCTCCCCTAAATGGAACTCTCTCCCAGCACAGGTAGTCAACAGTAATACGATTGAAACTTTTAAAGCTAAACTCGATAAGTACTTGACGACAAAACCTAACCTAACTTATTACCCGCTTCGTTAATATAATTTTATAGTGATAGATAGCCTTTTTCTTTCTTTTTCACACTATACCATCAAATTTCCTGCGCAGTTTTTATTACTACTACTGCGCAGGTGTTTCTTTAACCACTTATTTTTCCTGCCGGCGTTTGCCGGAGGGAGAGGTGGGTGGGGAGGAGCCTTCCACTTTACTATCCTTTACCTCAGACTTGTAGAGAATATAGAAGTAGAGTAGCTACACAGGCAACCTTGTAAGGCCCACCAGGGCTGTTGTTGCCTGTTATTCCTTTGTATTCCTTTGTATTCCTCCTCCTCCTCCTCCTCCTCCTTGTTCCTATTCCTCTTATTATTTTTATTATTTTTTTTAATGTAAATTTAGAAATAATACTTTATATTTTTTCATTTATTTATTTATTTGACTTCATAATTGCCATACATATACATATATACGTACATACATACATACATACATATACATACATAAATACATACATATACATACATATATAAATATACATACATACATATATACGTACATACATACAAGATAACTGACATTTACGTACACACACACACACACACACACACACACACACACACACACACACACACACACACACACACGAATGGTCTACACAAGTTCTAAAAATACGTACACACTCACACAGTCATACATACATACATACACACATACACACATACACAAACAATTACATTAAAAATTCTAGCTAACAAAAAAATTTGTTTTTTTTATTATTTTTATTATTATTATTATTATTATTATTATTATTATTATTATTTTTATTATTATTAGTATTAGTATTAGTATTATTATTCACAATTACAACGTCATAT
>JAPQNM010001274.1:90000-92500 GCA_029783475.1 Metacarcinus magister | reverse complement strand
ACCTTTTCCAAAAATTAACCTGAAATTAATCAATACAAATAATGAAAAAAAAAGTTTAATATTTCACCTTTTTCAAGACTCCTGACTTTTGAAATTGACCTCAAATTGAATAGAGTTAAAGTAAGGTCAGATTTACATCATTTCCAACCTCCTGACTTTTCCAAATGACCTCAAATAACCTTTCTATAAATGAAACCCAACAAATATTAGTGAAAAATGGGTCAGAATTATACATAGTGTCCTCAAACTTAACCTTATCTCACTTTATAATCAAACCAAAAAAATAATAATATAACATAAATCACAGAAAAAATATTCGAACAAAACTATTTTCTTCTGTTTTTCTCCATAAGTAAAAAAATTTAAAAAAACTTAAACCTGACCTTTTTAACTAACTGACCTTACCTGACCTTACCTGACCTTTATAACTAGTAAGAGCTGGGGCACTGGGGCGGATTAAGGTTAGAGAACACATTCAACTCATAGAGACTTGCAAATATCATGAAAATAAGGTACCAAATCATTAAGATAACGCCGTATTTTTTGTCCAATTTCCATCCGTTCAGGTGTGTGGCCACGATCAGGAAGATGACGGTGGAGAAGAGAGAGATTGTGGAGTAGAGGAGCCCTGGGGAAGGAAGATCAGTGGTTAGTGTGGAGGAAGGAGGAGGAAGAAGGGAGACAGACACACAATCCCACCACACCCTCTCAACCCCCAAAACACACCCAAACACACCAAGCACACACCTAGTCCTCCCACCAAACACACCCAAACACACCCCCAACACACACACACACACACACACACACCCTCACCCTCACCTCTACTTTCCACGGGCACCTCACTCCCGGGGTAGACCAGAGCTGTCCTTATAAACCAAGGCAGTCCAAGACACAGGAGAATGTCGAACACGTTACTGCCAATAGCGTTACTTACAGCCATATCCCCGAAACCTGGATACAAGATAAGGATGATAGGGAGATAAGGTTAGTCTACCAATCTTTTTACTTCATTATTTTTTGTTTTTAACGTTCCTAAACATTACATTACAGTCTGAAACGTTACCTTGCTTAGCCACACACAAAGATGAGAGAGCGTCTGGGGCCGAGACTCCGACAGCCACGAGAGTCAATCCCATCACAGTGTCTCGAATCCCAAGAGTAAAGCCTGGAAGGAAGGGAGGTTAGGGTGAAATGTGTTTGTTGTAGTGAGAAAGTGTGTTTTGGTGATTTTTGGGTGAGAAATGTGTTTTAGTGTGTGTATATGTGTGTGGCAGGACAAGCTTAAATTTGTATTATATTAGAAGGCTTAAGAAAACTATTGTATTAATAAGCTGGGTGAGCTGTGCGCCGCCTGCCATCATCCGAAATCAAACTCAGGCTAGCAGATTCATAGTCACACATACTAACCACTACTACTACTACTACTACTACTACTACTACAACCACTACTACTCACCTATAACAGTAATCATCCAAATCATCAAGTAGGAGTAAGCAGCTATCCAGATCATACTCATTGAGAAGGTGAGCAGATACCATCGTCTGAACCTTGGTCTGCGGCAGTCTGGGGTCGTGACGTGGTGTAGGGCGACCAGGGGAAGAGATATACCCCAGTAAATCCTCTCACACACTCCTACAGGCACCTCCCAAGGGCTGTAATCATCGTCCTGTAGAGGGAGGGTGTGTTAGGGTGTGTTTGGGTGATTTTATGGTGAGAAATTGTGGTTTTTGGGTGTGTTAGGGTGAGAAATGTGTGTTTTTGGGTGTGTTACGGTGAGATTATGATTCTTAGGGTGTGTTTGGGTGATTATAGGGTGAGTTTAGGGTGAGAAAGTGTGTTTTTAGGTTGAGAAAAGATGAGGAGTAGGAGGAAAAGGACTTACCCTCATCTCTGGAGCCATACTCTTAGTTGTAGCCGCTTCTACCTCTGTGGATTGAATCTGTCTGGGTGCTTCATCTCCGTCTAGGTGGTCCAGGAGAGAATACATTAGTTAGCCTTTAAAAATATCATCAAAGAAAATGGTTTAGTTAGGAAGGAAAGAAAATGGGATATAGATACGAGTTGGTTTATTTGTTTATTGTTATTATTGTTTTTTGTTTTTTTTAAGGTGGAATAAGGAAATGATTAATGAAAGAGAATTTGAAAGTAATGTTTGAAAATAATATTGAACATAATTTTGAATAAGTGAATTAGAAATAAAAATAAGATTGGAAATAATGATATAAAAATTTAGAAAATTAAATAAATATTGATAATTTGTAAATAGAAAAATAATAGTTACGAATTATCATCTCTCTCTCTCTCTCTCTCTCTCTCTCTCTCTCTCTCTCTCTCTCTCTCTCTCTCTCTCTCTCTCTCTCTCTCTCTCTCTCTCTCTCTCTCTCTCACCTGCTGTCCCATAACTCCTTATAAGCGGCTCAGTTTCTGAAATTATTTGAACTAATTTGAAAAGAAACGAAACGAAAAGAATTAAACAAAAAACAAAAATAATGACAA
>JAPQNM010001274.1:70000-80000 GCA_029783475.1 Metacarcinus magister | reverse complement strand
CGTGAAAAATGTATAGAATAAAATTTATACATTATAAAATATGCAATCAAAGTTATTAAGCAAGTTTTTATGTATAACGAACAGTTTGTGAAAAAAATAACATTATAATTCTAACCAAATCCATATTAATTTTTATTTATTTATTTATTCATTATATTATTTCTTTCCCTACGAGAGCTGTCGACCAATAGGAGTGCAGGGTTTTGGAGGAGGCCGCGTCTCGACCAATGGGAGGCGAGAACGGCTTCCCAGGTGAATATTGATTGGTCAGTTTTGGAAGGAAGTAAATATTGGTGTTAGAGAGAGAGAGAGAGAGAGAGAGAGAGAGAGAGAGAGAGAGAGAGAGAGAGAGAGAGAGAGAGAGAGAGAGAGAGAGAGATGGTTGTATATATATAATTTTTTGTTATTATTATTCTCTCTCTCTCTCTCTCTCTCTCTCTCTCTCTCTCTCTCTCTCTCTCTCTCTCTCTCTCTCTCTCTCTCTCTCTCTCTCTCTCTCTCTCTCAATGACTGAAATAGAAAAAACTCTCTCTCTCTCCCGCCTTTTCCATGTTTCTCTCTCTCTCTCTCTCTCTCTCTCTCTCTCTCTCTCTCTCTCTCTCTCTCTCTCTCTCTCTCTCTCTCTCTCTCTCTCTCTCTCTCTCTCTCTCTCTCTCTCAAGGAATAATCGATGAAATATTGATAAAAGGTTATTTTCTCTCCTTCCTCCCTCCTCCTCCTCCTCCTCCTCCTCCTCCTCCTCCTCCTCCTCCTCCTCCTCCTCCTCCTCCTTTTTTCTTCCTCTTCCTCTTCATCCATTTTCTGTTTTTTCCTTCGACAGTTTCCCTCCTCCTCTTCTTCCTCCTCCTCCTCCTCCTCCTCCTCCTCCTCTTCCTCCTCCTCCTCACAGACGGCAAAGTAGAATGTTTAAAGCTACATTGCTCTCTCTCTCTCTCTCTCTCTCTCTCTCTCTCTCTCTCTCTCTCTCTCTCTCTCTCTCTCTCTCTCTCTCTCTCTCTCTCTCTCTCTCTCTCTCTCTCTCTCTCCTACTACTACTATTCCCATTCCAGAAATTCCAGAACGTTCCAGAATCTGTGTGTGTGTGTGTGTGTGTGTGTGTGTGTGTGTGTGTGTGTGTGTGTGTGTGTGTGTGTGTGTGTGTGTGTGTGTGTGTATTCATATTAAATTATTTGTTTGTTTAATTTGTTTGTTAAGAAGTTAGAAGGAGGAGGAGGAGGAAGAGGAGGAGGAGGAGGAGGAGGAGGAGGAGGAGGAGGAGGAGGAGGAGGAGGAGGGGAGGAGGAAGAAGAGGATTAAGAGAAGGAGGAAGAGGATTACATAACAGAGAGAGAGAGAGAGTGAGAGAGAGAGAGAGAGAGAGAGAGAGAGAGAGAGAGAGAGAGAGAGAGAGAGAGAGAGAGATTTTTATTTAATTATCTTCTCGAAAAAAAATATTTCTCGACTTTATTGAAAAATTCTCAACCTTTTTTATTTTTTTTTTTTTCATTTTGATTTAATTGGATTTTTTTTATTATTATATTATTATATTATATTTTATTATATTATTATATTATTATTATTATATATTATTATTATTATATTATTATTATGTTATTATTATATTATTATTATTATTATTATTATATATTATTATTATTATTATTATTATTATATTATGTTATTATTATTATTATTATTATTATTATGTATATTATTATATATTATTATTGTAGTAGTAGTAGAAATTAAATCTCTCTCTCTCTCTCTCTCTCTCTCTCTCTCTCTCTCTCTCTCTCTCTCTCTCTCTCTCTCTCTCTCTCTCTCTCTTCTCTCTCCTCTCTCACTTTAATGTCTCTCAGGTGAGGAAAACTTCTCCATTGGAAAGAGGAGGAGGAAGAGGAGGAGGAGGAGGAGGAGGAGGAGGAGGAGGAGGAGGAAGAGGAGGAAGAGGAGGAGGAGGAGGAAAGGTGAAAGGTGTGAAAGAAACAAGGAGGAGGAGGAGGAAGAAGAGGAGGAGGAGGAGGAAGAAGAGGAGGAGGAGGAAGAAGAGAATGAGGAGGAGGAGGAGAAGAAGGAGGAGGAGGAGGAGAAGAAGGAGGAGGAGGAGGAGGAGGAGGAGGAAAGGTTGTAACAATTCTACTGTGATTTCCCTCCTCCTCCTCCTCCTCCTCCTCCTCCTCCTCCTCCTCCTCCTCCTCCTCCTCCTCCTCTCTAAATCTTGGATACAAAAATTAAAGAGAGTTGTGAGAGAAAGTCCATTTTCACCCATGGGGGAGTCCGAGAGAGAGAGAGAGAGAGAGAGAGAGAGAGAGAGAGAGAGAGAGAGAGAGAGAGAGAGAGAGAGAGGAAGGGGAGGGAGGGAGGGAGAGAACTCTATACCTTCTCTCTTCTTATTTTTCTTCCTCCCCTTCCTCCTCCTCCTCCTCCTCCTCCTCCTCCTCCTCCTCCTCCTCCTCCTCCTCCTCCTTCTAATGATATCTTCTGTAATGTGAGAAAGGAAAAGAGAGAGAAAAGGAAGGGAAGGAGAGAGAGAGAGAGAGAGAGAGAGAGAGAGAGAGAGAGAGAGAGAGAGAGAGAGAGAGAGAGAGAGAGTTATATTATTTACTTAAAAAAATATTATGATTATTATTATTAGTTTTTTTTTCAATCTTCCTCCTCCTCCTCCTCCTCCTCCTCCTCTTCTTCTTCCTCCTCCTCTTCTTCCTCTTCCTCCTCCTCCTCCTCCTCCTCCTCCTCTTCCATTGTCTTCCTCTCTCTGATATGTGAGGAGGCAACCACAGATATTTCTCTCTCTCTCTCTCTCTCTCTCTCTCTCTCTCTCTCTCTCTCTCTCTCTCTCTCTCTCTCTCTCTCTCTCTCTCTCTCTCTCTCTGATGTGTCTTTAATTATTCCTTTACCCTTACGAGGAGGAGGAAGAGGAGGAGGAGGAGGAGGAGGAAGAGGAGGAGGAGGAGGAGGAGGAGGTAGAGGAGGAAAAAATAAAGGAGGGGAGAGGGGGAGGGAAAAAAGGGGGGGGAGGGGGGCCAGTCAATACAAGTCTGTCCTTTTGTCTCTCTCTCTCTCTCTCTCTCTCTCTCTCTCTCTCTCTCTCTCTCTCTCTCTCTCTCTCTCTCTCTCTCTCTCTCTCTCTCTCTCTCTCTTTCTCTCTTTTTTTCTCTCTACTCCTGTCATTTTTTTCCTTTTAAGAGAGAGAAAAAAGAGAGAGAGAGAGAGAGAGAGAGAGAGAGAGAGAGAGAGAGAGAGAGAGAAGAGAGAGAGAGAGAGAAAGAGAGAGAGTTATGTCTTTGTTTACACCAAAAGATTGTGGTTTTCAAGATTTTTAAAGTTTTCTCACTTTTCTCTCTCTTTCTCACTCTCTCACTCTCTCTCTCTCTCTCTCTCTCTCTCTCTCTCTCTCTCTCTCTCTCTCTCTCTCTCTCTCTCTCTCTCTCTCTCTCTCTCTCTCTCTCTCTCTCTCTCTAAGTTATGAATTTATAAATAAAATTAAAATAATAACAGAGAGAGAGAGAGAGAGAGAGAGAGAGAGAGAGAGAGAGAGAGAGAGAGAGAGAGAGAGAGAGAGAGAGAGAGAGAGAGAGAGAGAGAGAGAGAGTATTGGTAGGAATATTAAATCTGACAAGATGCATTTTCCTCCTCCTCCTCCTCCTCCTCCTCCTCCTCCTCCTCCTCCTCCTCCTCCTCCTCCTCCTCCTCCTCCTCTTCCAAAGCAGAGAGAGAGGAAGGAAGAAACAGAATTAATATTATAAACTTTATATATACGTTTTTATTATTATTATTATTATTATTATTATTATTATTATTATTATTATTATTATTATTATTATTATTATTATTATATTATTATTATTATTATTATTATTATTACTTATATTACTACAACTACTACTTCTACTTCTACTAATACTATTACTACTTTTCCTTCTACTACTACTACTACTAATAATAATAATAATAATAATAATAATAATAATAATAATGATAATGATAATATTTCTATATCTATTGTAGTAGTAGTAGTAGTAGTTATAGTTATAATAGTAGTAATAATAGTAATAGTAGTAGTAGTAGTAGTAATAGAAATTAAAGTACACACACACACACACACACACACACACACACACACACACACACACACACACACACACACATTCAATTATATATATTTTCAGGGAAATCTTCTAATTATTTCGTTTCATCAAAATTTAGAGAAAAAAACTCAACATTTATATAATTAAAAGAGAGAGAGAGAGAGAGAGAGAGAGAGAGAGAGAGAGAGAGAGAGAGAGAGAGAGAGAGAGAGAGAGACACATATTATAATTCACAAATCCAATATAATAACAATAAATTTTTAATCTTATATATAAAAAAAAAGATAGATAAAAAAAATATTAAAGCTATCTCTAAAATTAAAGAAAAAAAAAAAGAAGTGTGTATGTATATGTATGTATGTATGTATAAGAAAAACGTTCACGTACCTGTTATATTCAATTAGGAGAAAAAGAAAAAGGAAAAGAGAGAGAGACAGATAGAAATAGAGTTAGAAATAGAAATAGAGAGAGAGAGAGAGAGGTTTAGAGAGAGAGAGAGGGGGGTAAGGGTGGTCTCACAAGCTAGGCAGAGCAGGAGACACACTCACTCCAGCCCACTCGCACTCACTTGCAAACCCACACTGACACACACACGCACACACACACGCGCGCACACACACGCTCACTCACACACACACACACACACACGCACGCACACACACACAGCTTCCCGCGCTAGATCGATGTGACCCACGCCAGGCGCATGCGTCACCCCGCCGCACTCAAACGCACTCAAACGCACTCAAATGCACTCAAACGCACTCAAATGCACTCAAACGCACTCAAACGCACTCAAATGCACTCAAACGCACTCAAATGCACTCAAATGCACTCAAACACACTCAAACACAAAAAACACACTCAAATAATGATAAAAATAAATATTAATGATAAAAATAAATATTAATGATAAAAATAAATATTAATGATAAAAATAAATATTAATGATAAAAATAAATATTAATGATAAAAATAAATATTAATGATAAAAATAAATATTAATGATAAAAATAAATATTAATGATAAAAATAAATATTAATGATAAAAATAAATATTAATGATAAAAATAAATATTAATGATAAAAATAAATATTAATGATAAAAATATATATTAATGATAAAAATATATATTAATGATAAAAAATAAATATTAATGATAAAAATAAATATTAATGATAAAAAAATAAATATTAATGATAAAAATAAATATTAATGATAAAAATATATATTAATGATAAAAATAAATATTAATGATAAAAATATATATTAATGATAAAAATATATATTAATGATAAAAATAAGTATTAATGATAAAAATAAATATTAATGATAAAAATATATATTAATGATAAAAATAAATATTAATGATAAAAAATATATATTAATGATAAAAATATATATTAATGATAAAAATATATATTAATGATAAAAATATATATTAATGATAAAAATAAATATTAATGATAAAAATATATATTAATGATAAAAATAAATATTAATGATAAAAATATATATTAATGATAAAAATAAATATTAATGATAAAAATAAATATTAATGACAAAAATATATATTAATGATAAAAATATATATTAATGATAAAAATATATATTAATGATAAAAATATATATTAATGATAAAAATATATATTAATGATAAAAATAAGTATTAATGATAAAAATAAATATTAATGATAAAAATATATATTAATGATAAAAATATATATTAATGATAAAAAATAAATATTAATGATAAAAATAAATATTAATGATAAAAATATATATTAATGATAAAAATAAATATTAATGATAAAAATATATATTAATGATAAAAATATATATTAATGATAAAAATATATATTAATGATAAAAAATAAATATTAATGATAAAAATAAATATTAATGATAAAAATATATATTAATGATAAAAATAAATATTAATGATTAAAAATATATATTAATGATAAAAATATATATTAATGATAAAAATAAATATTAATGATAAAAATATATATTAATGATAAAAATATATATTAATGATAAAAATATATATTAATGATAAAAATATATATTAATGATAAAAATAAATATTAATGATAAAAATATATATTAATGATAAAAATATACATTAATGATAAAAATATATATTAATGATAAAAATAAATATTAATGATAAAAATAAATATTAATGATAAAAATATATATTAATGATAAAAATAAATATTAATGATAAAAATATATATTAATGATCAAAATATATATTAATGATAAAAATATATATTAATGATAAAAAATAAATATTAATGATAAAAATAAATATTAATGATAAAAATATATATTAATGATAAAAATAAATATTAATGATAAAAATATATATTAATGATAAAAATATATATTAATGATAAAAATAAATATTAATAATAAAAATATATATTAATGATAAAAATATATATTAATGATAAAAATATATATTAATGATAAAAATATATATTAATGATAAAAATATATATTAATGATAAAAATAAGTATTAATGATAAAAATAAATATTAATGATAAAAATATATATTAATGATAAAAATATATATTAATGATAAAAATAAATATTAATGATAAAAATATATATTAATGATAAAAATATATATTAATGATAAAAATAAATATTAATGATAAAAATATATATTAATGATAAAAATATATATTAATGATAAAAATATATATTAATGATAAAAATATATATTAATGATAAAAATATATATTAATGATAAAAATAAGTATTAATGATAAAAATAAATATTAATGATAAAAATATATATTAATGATAAAAATATATATTAATGATAAAAAATAAATATTAATGATAAAAATAAATATTAATGATAAAAATAAATATTAATGATAAAAATAAATATTAATGATAAAAATATATATTAATGATAAAAATAAATATTAATGATAAAAATATATATTAATGATAAAAATATATATTAATGATAAAAATATATATTAATGATAAAAAATAAATATTAATGATAAAAATAAATATTAATGATAAAAATATATATTAATGATAAAAATAAATATTAATGATAAAAATATATATTAATGATAAAAATATATATTAATGATAAAAATATATATTAATGATAAAAATATATATTAATGATAAAAATATATATTAATGATAAAAATAAGTATTAATGATAAAAATAAATATTAATGATAAAAATATATATTAATGATAAAAATATATATTAATGATAAAAAATAAATATTAATGATAAAAATAAATATTAATGATAAAAATATATATTAATGATAAAAATATATTAATGATAAAAATATATTAATGATAAAAATAAATATTAATGATAAAAATATATATTAATGATAAAAATAAATATTAATGATAAAAATATATATTAATGATAAAAATATATATTAATGATAAAAATATATATTAATGATAAAAATATATATTAATGATAAAAGTAAGTATTAATGATAAAAATATATATTAATGATAAAAATATATATTAATGATAAAAATATATATTAATGATAAAAATATATATTAATGATAAAAATATATATTAATGATAAAAATAAGTATTAATGATAAAAAATAAATATTAATGATAAAAATATATATTAATGATAAAAATATATATTAATGATAAAAATAAATATTAATGATAAAAATATATATTAATGATAAAAATAAATATTAATGATAAAAATATATATTAATGATAAAAATATATATTAATGATAAAAATATATATTAATGATAAAAATAAATATTAATGATAAAAATAAATATTAATGATAAAAATATATATTAATGATAAAAATAAATATTAATGATAAAAATATATATTAATGATAAAAATATATATTAATGATAAAAATAAATATTAATGATAAAAATATATATTAATGATAAAAATATATATTAATGATAAAAATATATATTAATGATAAAAATATATATTAATGATAAAAATATATATTAATGATAAAAATAAATATTAATGATAAAAATATATATTAATGATAAAAATAAATATTAATGATAAAAATATATATTAATGATAAAAATATATATTAATGATAAAAATATATATTAATGATAAAAATAAGTATTAATGATAAAAATAAATATTAATGATAAAAATATATATTAATGATAAAAATATATATTAATGATAAAAATAAATATTAATGATAAAAATATATATTAATGATAAAAATATATATTAATGATAAAAATAAATATTAATGATAAAAATATATATTAATGATAAAAATATATATTAATGATAAAAATATATATTAATGATAAAAATATATATTAATGATAAAAATATATATTAATGATAAAAATAAGTATTAATGATAAAAATAAATATTAATGATAAAAATATATATTAATGATAAAAATATATATTAATGATAAAAAATAAATATTAATGATAAAAATAAATATTAATGATAAAAAATAAATATTAATGATAAAAATAAATATTAATGATAAAAATATATATTAATGATAAAAATAAATATTAATGATAAAAATATATATTAATGATAAAAATATATATTAATGATAAAAATATATATTAATGATAAAAATAAATATTAATGATAAAAATAAATATTAATGATAAAAATATATATTAATGATAAAAATAAATATTAATGATAAAAATATATATTAATGATGAAAATATATATTAATGATAAAAATATATATTAATGATAAAAATATATATTAATGATAAAAATATATATTAATGATAAAAATAAGTATTAATGATAAAAATAAATATTAATGATAAAAATATATATTAATGATAAAAATATATATTAATGATAAAAAATAAATATTAATGATAAAAATAAATATTAATGATAAAAATATATATTAATGATAAAAATATATATTAATGATAAAAATAAATATTAATGATAAAAATATATATTAATGATAAAAATAAATATTAATGATAAAAATATATATTAATGATACAAAATATATATTAATGATAAAAATATATATTAATGATAAAAATATATATTAATGATAAAAATAATATTAATGATAAAAATATATATTAATGATAAAAATATATATTAATGATAAAAATATATATTAATGATAAAAATATATATTAATGATAAAAATATATATTAATGATAAAAATAAGTATTAATGATAAAAATAAATATTAATGATAAAAATATATATTAATGATAAAAATATATATTAATGATAAAAATAAATATTAATGATAAAAATATATATTAATGATAAAAATAAATATTAATGATAAAAATATATATTAATGATAAAAATATATATTAATGATAAAAATATATATTAATGATAAAAAATAATATTAATGATAAAAATAAATATTAATGATAAAAATATATATTAATGATAAAAATAAATATTAATGATAAAAATATATATTAATGATAAAAATATATATTAATGATAAAAATAAATATTAATGATAAAAATATATATTAATGATAAAAATATATATTAATGATAAAAATATATATTAATGATAAAAATATATATTAATGATAAAAATATATATTAATGATAAAAATAAATATTAATGATAAAAATATATATTAATGATAAAAATAATATTAATGATAAAAATATATATTAATGATACAAAATATATTAATGATAAAAATATATATTAATGATAAAAATATATATTAATGATAAAAATAAATATTAATGATAAAAATATATATTAATGATAAAAATAAATATTAATGATAAAAATATATATTAATGATACAAATATATATTAATGATAAAAATATATATTAATGATAAAAATATATATTAATGATAAAAGTAAGTATTAATGATAAAAATATATATTAATGATAAAAATATATATTAAT
>JAPQNM010001274.1:60000-67500 GCA_029783475.1 Metacarcinus magister | reverse complement strand
GAAACTGAGTCCAGATTCGTGTTCAGTTTGACTGAAAACCTTTAGGTACAAATTTTCATGAAATTCTGAGGTGTGGAAATTTTTCACGAAATTTTCAAGGGTGTCACCTTAGATTTTTTTCATGAAATCATGTTTTTCAAAATAACTCGAAAAGTATGAGGTTTACGTAAAAAACATACGTAATAGTAAATATAGAGCAGGAGACGCCCGTTCCTTTGAGCTTTACTAGAATGTAATTGGAATGTAAGTAATGGAGATATTGATATATTTGTATTTTACACGAAACTTCTACTTAATTACATTTTTCTCCTAAACCAAAAGAGTAATATACAAACGGATGACACCATCAGATGGAACTTGTCAAGCTGAACAACTTTGTTTCTATACATCTTTGTTGTAGGACTAATACTTTACTTGTAAAATGACTAAACTATTTTGCACTCAAATTCTGGTGGAAATCTTCGGGCCAAAAATTTCACGAATCCATTTTCATCACAAATCCACGAAAACTTATATTGAAGTTAAAGGTTTTGAAATTAATAATAATACATGTTAAGGAAGTGTTGCTGTTGGAGTAAATAAATATTAATAATTATAATAATAAATATTAATGATAAAAATAAATATTAATGATACAAATCTATATTACATGATACAAATACTATTGCTGATAAACATATATTTGCATCCACATCAAATATTGCTGATACACATAATATTGATGCTCCCACCCTCCCTCTTCTGCTCCCCATCCTATTTATGCTCCACCCTCCTCTTCATGCTCCCCTCCTCTTCCTGCTCCCCTCCCTCTTCCTGCTCAACCTCTCTCTTCCTGCTCCCCTCCTCTTCCTGCTCCCCCTCTCTGCTCCCACCTCTCTCTTCCTGCTCCCCTCCCTCTTCCTGCTCCCCCTCTCTCTTCCTGCTCCCCTCCCTCTTCCTGCTCCCCCTCTCTCTTCCTGCTCCCCTCTCTCTTCCTGCTCCCCCTCCCTCTTCCTGCTCCCCCTCCCTCTTCCTGCTCCCCCTCCCTCTTCCTGCTCCCCCTCCCTCTTCCTGCTCCCCCTCCCTCTTCCTGCTCCCCCTCCCTCTTCCTGCTCCCCCTCCCTCTTCCTGCTCCCCCTCCCTCTTCCTGCTCCCCCTCCCTCTTCCTGCTCCCCCTCCCTCTTCCTGCTCCCCCTCCCTCTTCCTGCTCCCCCTCCCTCTTCCTGCTCCCCCTCCTCTTTCCTGCTCACCCTCCCTCTTCCTGCTCCCCCTCACCTCTTGGCGCTCACCTTTGTCCCTTCAGCTCTTTGAAGCACACCGGTACGACCGCCGAGGAGGAGGGGGCGGACGAGCCTCTTCTGATTTTGCTGTAGGAGTTTGGAGAGAGGGAGAGAGAGAGAGAGAGAGAGAGAGAGAGAGAGAGAGAGAGAGAGAGAGAGAGAGAGAGAGAGCGAGAGCGATAGAGATAGAGAGATAAATAGAGAATAAATAGTTTTAGGCGTATCACACATGCGTATATAGTGTTTAATATTATAGTAATGATGAAACTGAGTCCAGATTCGTGTTCAGTTTGACTGAAAACCTTTAGGTACAAATTTTCATGAAATTCTGAGGTGTGGAAATTTTTCACGAAATTTTCAAGGGTGTCACCTAAGATTTTTTTCATGAAATCATGTTTTTCAAAATAACTCGAAAAGTATGAGGTTTACGTAAAAAACATACGTAATAGTAAATATAGAGCAGGAGACGCCCGTTCCTTTGAGCTTTACTAGAATGTAATTGGAATGTAACTAATGGAGATATTGATATATTTGTATTTTACACGAAACTTCTACTTAATTACATTTTTCTCCTAAACCAAAAGAGTAATTTACAAACGGATGACACCATCAGATAGAACTTGTCAAGCTGAACAACTTTGTTTCTATACATCTTTGTTGTAGGACTAATACTTTACTTGTAAAATGACTAAACTATTTTGGACTCAAATTCTGGTGGAAATCTTCGGGCCAAAAATTTCACGAATCCATTTTCATCACAAATCCACGAAAACTTATATTGAAGTTAAAGGTTTTGAAATTAATAATAATACATGTTAAGGAAGTGTTGCTGTTGGAGTAAATAAATATTAATAATTATAATAATAAATATTAATGATAAAAATAAATATTAATGATAAAAATATATATTAATGATAAAAATAAATATTGATGATAAAAATAAATATTGGTGATAAAAATAAATATTGGTGATAAAACAAAATATTGATGATAAAAATAAATATTAATGATAAAAATATATATTAATGATAAAAATAAATATTAATGATAAAAATAAATATTAATGATAAAAATAAATATTAATGATAAAAATAAATAATAATGATAAAAATAAATATTAATGATAAAAATATATATTAATGATAAAAATATATATTAATGATAAAAATAAATATTAATGATAAAAATAAATATTAATGATAAAAATATATATTAATGATAAAAAATATATATTAATGATAAAAAATAAATATTAATGATAAAAATAAATATTAATGATAAAAATATATATTAATGATAAAAATAAATAATAATGATAAAAATAAATATTAATGATAAAAATATATATTAATGATAAAAATATATATTAATGATAAAAATAAATATTAATGATAAAAATAAATATTAATGATAAAAATATATATTAATGATAAAAATATATATTAATGATAAAAATATATATTAATGATAAAAATAAATATTAATGATAAAAATAAATATAATGATAAAAATAAATATTAATGATAAAAATAAATATTAATGATAAAAATAAATATTAATGATAAAAATAAATATTAATGATAAAAATAAATATTAATGATAAAAATAAATAATAATGATAAAAATAAATATTGATGATAAAAATAAATAATAATGATGAAAAATAAATATTGATGATAAATAAATATAAAATAAATATGATGATAAAAATAAATATTGATGATAAAAATAAATATTGATGATAAAATGATAAATATATGATGATAAAAATAAATATGATATAAAATATGATATAATATATATATATATATATATAATATAATTTTTTTTTATATTAGAAAGAGAGAGAGAGAGAGAGAGAGAGAGAGAGAGAGAGAGAGAGAGAGAGAGAGAGAGAGAGAGAGAGAGAGAGAGAGAGAGAGAGAGAGAGAGACACACACACAACACACACACACACACACACACACACACACACACACACACACACACACACACACACAGACACATTCTCCATATAAACCAATGACTTAACAAACATAATAAATAAATAAAAATAAACTCTACAATATACACCATTTCAATATTACAAACAATCCATATCAATTCAAGTATTAATAAAATAAATAATAATAATAATAATGCGCAAACCGATGCTCGTCTGTCGGCGCTATACGTAAACAAAAAGAGAAAGAAAAAGAGAGTGAGAGAGAGAAGCGACGCGGCGTGGAGTGGATCAAAGTTTCAGTACAATCGTTATTTCCATTGTTTTTAGGCCTAATTGAGCCTAATCACCTCTCATCATGCCTCGAGTAATGATCAAGGGAGGAGTATGGCGGAACACCGAGGTAATTATAACCCTAATAATAGAGATAATAGACAGAATTAAGGAAAGTAATGATTAGAGATGCATGGACGTATACACAGACACATACACATACACAAATCCTTATGTCTACACACACACACACGCACACGCACCCTAACACACACACACACATACACACACACACCCTAACACACCTTCCCTTCTATATCACCCTTATTTCACCCATTATTCCCCTTAGAACGAGATTTTGAAAACACTACTTTTAAAATACGATAAATAACCATACACACACACACCCTTTCCTTCCCCCATACACTCCTTAACCCCCAAACACCCTAAAATCACCCTTACCCCCCATAGAACGAGATATTATTGGCAGCTGGGATGAAATATGACAAACACACACACACACACACCCCTTATACCACCCCAAACACCCCCAGAGATTGAAACTAACTTATTTCACTGTAAACTCACCTCTTTCACCCCAAACACACACACACACACCCCTAAACACACGCCCGTCTCTTAATATCACCCTATACTCACCCTTTCACCCCAAACATAAGAAATTAAGGAAGCTACAAAAGGCCCTGAGGCGTGCACTAGGTAGTTCCTGTTTAACTTAACCTCCCTATTACCTACACCCACCTCTCATCCCTATCCATGAAGTCGTCTAGTCTTCTCTTAAAACTCCCTATTGTCTGTGCACTAACTACCCGCTCACTCAGTCTGTTCCAATCATCTACCACCCTATTTGTGAACCAATCTAGGCCTATTTCTTTATTAAATCTACATTTTTCTAGTTTGAACCCGTTGTTTCTTGTTCTATCCTGACTACTAATCGTAAGAACTTTTTCTACATCCCCCTTATTAAAACCCTTCTAACACTTGAATACTGCAATCAGATCGCCCCTTACTCTACGTCTCTCCAGTGAGTGCAATTTCAAGTGTTTTAGTCTCCTTTCATAGCTGAAATTACGAGTCCCTTCTATCATTTTGGTCATCCTTCTCTGCACTGACTCTAACAACATTATATCCATTCTATAATACTGTACTGCATAGTCGAGGTGAGGTGAGGTGAGGGCTGACTAACGCTAAATACAACTTCAAAATAACCTCACCACTTCTACTTTTAACACTCCTAGTAATGAATCCTAACAACCTATTAGTCCTATTTCTAGCCTCAATACACTGTTTTCTGGGACGGAGGTCTGAGCTTACCTGTACACCCAAACCCCTCTCACATTCTGACCTATTGAGCATTATCCTGTTTATTTTGTACCTGTTTTGAGGGTTTTCCCTTCCAATATTCATTACTTTACACTTATCTATATTAAAATACATCTGCCACTTAACCACCCACTCGTTTAGCCTATCTAAGTCCCCCTGTAAGTCCTCTACATCAGTCTCTGATCTAATAATCCTACCTATCTTTGAATCATCAGCAAATTTACTAATAACACTACTAATCCCATTATCTAAGTCGTTAATGTACACCCCCAAACACTTCTAAACACCCCTAAACACACACCCCGTCTCTTAACATCACCTTATACTCACCTTTTCACCCCAAACACAAACACAGACACCCCCAAACACCCCCAAACACCCACCCGTCTCTTAACATCACCTTATACTCAACCTCCTCCCCCTGTCTCTCTCCTAGGACGAAATCTTGAAAGCAGCGGTGATGAAATACGGGAAGAATCAGTGGTCTCGTATTGCTTCTCTTCTTCACCGCAAATCCGCTAAACAATGTAAGGCGAGGTGGTTTGAGTGGCTGGACCCAAGTATCAAGAAGACAGAATGGAGCAGAGAGGAGGATGAAAAGCTGCTGCATCTAGCTAAGTTGATGCCGACGCAGTGGCGGACTATTGCTCCTATTATTGGACGAACGGCAGCTCAGTGTCTGGAACGCTATGAATATTTGTTGTAAGTGTGGGGGGTGTGTGTGGGGTGGGGGTGGGGGCCTGTGGGGGGGGGGAGTGGGTGTCTGAGGGGTGTGGGTGTCTTGGGGAGTTGTGTGGGTGTGTGGGGGGGGGCCTGTGGGGGGGGGGAATGGGTGTCTGGGGGTGAATTATGTGTGTTTTGCGGTAATATTCATTTTTTTGGTGTGTTTTTTGGGGTCAATATTTTTGGTTTACGGGTGAAATTTTGGGTTTTTTTTCGTGGGGTTTAAATTTTGGGTTTAGGGCGGGTTGAATTTTGTGTTTATTTGAGGGTAAAATTGTGTATATGTATGTATGTATGTGTGTGTGTGTGTGTGTGTGTGTTTGTATATCTGTCTGTGTGTAAACCAAACTAACCTAACACACCACCACCACCACTACCACCTCCTCCTCCTCCTCCTCCTCCTCCTCCTCCTCCTCCTCCTCCTCCTCCTCCTCCTCCACAGGGACCAAGCACAGAAGGGTGAGGAAGAGGATGCCGTAGATGACCCGAGAAAACTCAAACCGGGTGAAATTGACCCGAACCCAGAGACCAAGCCGGCCCGACCTGACCCCAAGGACATGGATGAAGACGAACTGGAGATGTTGTCGGAGGCACGGGCTCGACTGGCTAACACTCAGGGCAAGAAGGCAAAGAGGAAGGTTAGTAGTAGTAGTAGTAGTAGTAGTAGTAGTAGTAGTAGTAGTAGTAGTAGTAGTAGTAGTAGTAGTAGTAGTAGTAGTAGTAGTAGTAAGTCAATATTTATACCTATTAATCTCTACATATTGACAACATTGAAACACTATATATATAATTTGATAGATAAAAAGTTAACAATACATTTATAAATTCCTGTTCATCTTAGTAGTACAATATTCTTAATACATACACTAATATATGTACACATTTCTAACCCACACGTACACACACACACACACAAATTAACTATACCTTAGAATATACACACACCACATATATATTATCATTATTATTACTATCATAAGACCACCACATATATACATCATTATTATCATTATTATCATTACTATCATCATTATCATTTCAGGCTAGAGAGAAGCAACTCGAGGAAGCCCGCCGATTAGCCGCCCTACAAAAACGGCGTGAGCTCCGAGCGGCCGGCATCGACCTACCCCAAAAACGCAAAAAACGCAAGGGGGTCGACTACAACGACGAAATACCGTTCGAAAAACAGCCGACCCGCGGATTCTACGACACCTCCTCAGAGTCGTACGAAGCCATGCAACCCAACTTTAAGAGGTTACGTCAACAGCACCTGGATGGGGAAATGAGGTCGGAGAGAGAGGAAAGAGACAGGAAGAAGGATCGCCAAAAGTTGAAGGAGAGAAAAGAGCAAGGTGTTCCGTCGTCTGTCTTTGAGAATGGGGCGGACTCAGCGGCACGGACGAAGCGGAGCAAGCTGGTACTGACCCTGCCGCAGATATCCGAGGATGAGTTACAGCAGGTGTGTGGCGCGGGTGTCTGTGCGGCTGGGTTTTGGTCGGTTATATTTTTCAGTTTTCATTTTTTCGATATTAATAATTTTGGTTTTTTTCTATCAATTGTCGGGTTTATCTATTTATTTTCATATATACATTTTGTTTATCTATATATATACTCTCTTTATCACCCTATGTCTATGTATACACCCTAAAATCACACCCACACCCACACACGCACATAAACGCACACATACACCCCTCTCACACACCCCAATTTCAATATACCCCAAAAACACACACATACACCCCTCTCACGCACACACCCATACACCCACACCCTTCCCATCACCCCTACACACACCCACACCCCTTACACACACCCCCACTCACCCCTACAGGTCGTGAAGCTCGGCAAGGCATCGGAAGCTGCCCGAGAACTAGCAGAAGAAGTAGGAACAGGCGGAGGAGGCGGTACCGCATCGCAAGCACTCCTGGGCGAATACACAGTCACCCCAGGCCAGGT
>JAPQNM010001274.1:27500-52500 GCA_029783475.1 Metacarcinus magister | reverse complement strand
GAAGTCTTTTGTACAGGGCTGGTTGGGGGGGGAGGGGGAAGGGGGGGTGAGGTTAGGGGTGTTGCGGGGAGAGGGGTCAGTCAGTTAGGTTCATTGGTTAGTAGCAGTTGTAGTTGTAGTCGTCGTCGCAGCGTTAATTGCCTCCATCTTAACGACCTGCTGTTGGCCGGTGGAGTCATGAACCAGGACCTGCCCAGCTTGTAGGGGCATGGAGGAGGGGTGGGTCACAACTATAGTACCGCCCCCCACCCCCCCCACACCCCCTAACTGGGCCTGACTCACAACGACCTGACCATCTAAAGCCGACACTTGCTGTTCTAACTCGTCTCCGATCGCATCCGCTAATATAACCTGATCTGCCGTGACCTGTGAGATGACCTGACCTGTGGCTGGGTCAATGGTAACGATGTGCGCGCCTTGTAGGAGGTCAGGTGACATGTCTTGCGATAATACAACCTGGGTCACGCCTTCTGGTAAGCTAATTTGACCTCCTAGCATCCCGGCCACATGTTGGAGTACGACCTGACCTTCCGAGACTTCAACGGCCTCTAGTTGGGCGGTCTGCTGGGTCACCTGCTGCGTTACCTGCTGTGTGACCTGCTGGGTTAGCTGGGCGTGGTGTTGCTGCTCTTGTGTCTGCTGCTGCTGCTGTTGTTGTTGTTGTTGTTGTTGTTGCGGCGGCACGTAGTGATGGGAGACGAGAGGTACATGATCATGCATAATATCATCCATCATCTCCTCGACACTTTTTCCTTCGGTGTAGAATTCCTCCATCTGTTCCATGGTCACTTTCCATTCTATCAGACGCCACAGATTGTATTTCAACACCTCGTACTGCCCTTGCCCATAATCCTCTATCATTTTCACCCCATAGTGTTGAAGAACCTTACCTAGCACAACAGAAACGTGCTCTTCTATCAGCCCACATTGCAGCAACAAGTCGTGGTCGAATAATTTCTCGAGTAAACGTCGGCATTTCGTATCAAGTGTATCGGCCATAATGGTTTCAGGTTCTCGGGGGGGAGGAATCACCACCCCGCTACCCCTCCCATCCTCCTCCTTCACCCGGCCTCCATCGTACGTCCCCATCCGACCCATCTGCGGTAGAAGCCCAGCCAGTTTATTCATATTAACCTTCACCCCACCACTGTAGGCATCGGTAATTGTATTGGTCACAGGAGCGATGTCTCGGGTCACGATGGCCACTGCGGTCTGACCACTTAACACAACTGGCCCTGATCCTAGCCCTGATCCTGACCCTGACCCTGATACTACCCCAGCACTGTGGTTCTGGCCCGGGTCGTCGTCCTCGTCGTCGCCCCATTCAGATCTCAAGGCAGCGATTTCCGGATTTTCCTCGAGGGTAATGGAGACAGGAGCATGAACTAGCTTGCTTGATCCCCTCCCTGGCTTGACATCAGGGGAGAATATAGCTTTGTTTTGATGCACACTCTCAATATGACGATGTAACTTCCCTTCGAATCTAAACTCCCTTGAACATAACTTGCAGGAGTACGTCGGGATACAGAACGACATCAATTCAACCGGGGGAGACATAATTGATGATCCACTGCTGCTCGTGACGAAATAGTCCTCTCGTCGCCCGGCTAGCCCCGCCCCGGCACTAGCCTTCGACTGTATTGGGTTAGCGGTAATATCAACAGGGTAGGAAGTCACCCGATTCACCACTTTCATCTTGGGTTCGTCGCGTATGGCCGTGTGTTCGACCTTGACACTCCTTAGCATAGTCGGGCCTCCTTGCGACAGGCTGAGAAGGCCATGCACACTGTCTGCTTGGCTGGCCGATACTGTAGCTACCGGGCGAGTTGTACCCAAGGCCACTTTCTTCTGTGTGTCTTGTAGGCGCACTTTGACCTTAGCTGTAGTGGTGGTGGCGGTGGTGGTGGTCTTAGCCTTGGCCGGCGGGGGGCAGCAAGTCTCACAGTTCTTCATGTTGCATACAAAGTCCTTTCCATGTTGTTTGTTCTTGGCTAGACGCTTACCACGGCCTTCTGTCTCCACCTCCTCTACTGGTGCTGTTACTTCCTCCGCTGGGGTGCCTGCCTCGCCCTCCCGATCCTGGCCTTGGTCTGGGTCTGGGTCTGGGTTTTTGGGGCCTGGTCTGGTCTCCTCTGTGTCTGCGTTCAGTATGTTCTTCATCATGTTCATACGGATAGCTCTCAGCTCAGCCGCTCCTGTCAAGCCGTACGGACTCCACTTCTTCCCTCTGCCCCGGCCTCTGCCCCGCCCTCTGCCCCGCTTGGGTGGGTTGATGAGTCTGATGGGCAGCACACCCACCGGCTCCTTCTTGACCTTGACAGTGCCGTCCCTAGCTGTTACTACCTGCCTGGTGGGGGGCGGGGGCTGGGCCGGCGTGGGCACTATCACCCGTCCACTGATAGGCACTGTACGGATCTCTGGTACTTCCTCCTCATCCATCACCACCCTGGCCGGGGCTGGTGCTGGGGTGGGGGCTTTAGGTGACCGGTTCCCTGCTGCTTGTCTGGCCATTGACGTCACCACCTCTTGTAGGAACTCTGAGTGGTCATCCTGGGCTTGTGTGGATGTGGTGTGGCCCTCCCCTGGCCGCGGCGCTTCCTTCCCTTGTACTATAGCATCAAAGGCCGCGTCTTGTATGGGGTCGGAGGCCATTTCACCCGTAGCCACCATAGGGAACACCTTCTGTTCTAATGGGTCGTCTCCTACCCCACCTTCCCCTGCCTCCTCCTCATCCTCGTCTGAGCTATAATTTCGATCCATTCCTTCATCAAATATATCATTCTCGTACATGTCCTCGTCGTGGCGTGGTGTGGGAGGCGCCGAGACCTGCGTGGCGGCGCTGACCTGGTACTGACGCGGCACTATTACCCGCCCGCCGTCCTCGTCCGTCTGTGTGGATGTCGTACACATGACTTTCTTAGGCCGGCGAACTCTTGGCCGGCTGTTCATTGCGTCTTTCGGAGCTTTGAAGACCTGTGGGGTTAGACCGGTCTGTTTCAGTTCTCCGTCTATTAAATTTCCAACAGTTGGTAGTTTGTCCACTATGCTACCCTCTGCGACTGCCCCGTGATTCCATTGTACGTGGCGTTCGTAATCACTGAGACGAATGAATGAGCGAGGACAATGTTCGCATTTAAACATCCGTGGGCCTAACTTCTTGGTGAAATGATCGTCGGTAACCTTAGTGTGACGTTTGATATGGGTGATTAAATGGTTCTTCTGCGTGAAACATTTCGAACAGAGGTGACATTTGAAAGGTTTCTCCCCGCGGTGAATTCTCAAGTGTATGTTTAACGCGCCGACTGTTAGAAAAGCTTTGTGGCAGACATCACAAAACACACATTTACTTTTATCATGTAAGCGCATATGTACCTTCACACAATCCTGCCGGCTGAACCTCTGATGACAGATCGGACACTCGAACTGTTTTTCGATACCATGAACAACTAAATGACCTTGTAGATGAACCTTCCGGGCGAACGATTTAGGGCAATGGGGGCACTGGAACGGCTTCAGATCAGAGTGAATAGCCATATGCTGAACTAACGTCTTGCCGGTCATCATCACCTTGCCGCAGATTTCACACGACACCGGTACTTCAAGGTCGCCTGATGTCCCGTACGTTGGTGGGGCGCGGGGTTCAACTTTGATTGAGGTTAGGTTAGGTCGCATGGGTAGACGGCCCCGCCCACCCCGGTACATGGGTTTGGAGGGCCGTAAGAGGTCCTGGGGGGAGAATATAATGGTTCCTGGAGGTGGTTCCATGCCTTCTAAGGTTGTGAACTCTCCTTCCTCCATTTCGAATCCCTGGAAATGGAGATATATGGGGTTATCTATGGGGGCTCGCTCTATCACTCGCTCTATTACTCGCTCTATTATTAACTCTATTGGGAGACATGGGGTTATCTATGGGGGCTCGCTCTATCACTCGCTCTATTACTAACTCTATTGGGAGACATGGGGTTATATTTGGGGGCTCGCTCTATCACTCGCTCTATTATTCATTCTATTGGGAGACATGGGGGGACTCACTCAATCTCTCGCTCTATTATTCCCTCTCTCTCGCTCAATCTTGCTCTCTCTCTCTCTCTCTCTTAAGGAAATACAATGATTATATTACATGAATATTTAGAGAATGAAAATTGCGAAAGAAAATATATTAATAGATAAAATAATGCGTATAAATTGAAATAGTAATAATGATGAATATATAAGTGATGAACACACACACACACACACACACACACACACACACACACACACACACACACACACACACACACACACACACACAAAGAAACATACACACACACACATGTACGTACAAAACATAAAAAAGACAAAAAACATACATACATACATAAAAAAAAACCACATACATACACACACAAACGTACACACATACATATATAAAAAAAAACATACACACAAACATACACACATAAACATACACAAACACACACATGAAACCAGAGACACACAACGAAAAAAAATAAATAAATAATTATAATTACAAAAACACAAAATTACAAACACACACACACACACACACACACACACACACACACACACACACACACACCAAAACTCACCTCTTCTTCTCCTTCCCCAATAACACCAACACCACCACCACCACCACCACCACCACCACCACCACCACCACCACTTTCCACCGAGGTAGTGACCATCCCGCCGTTGTCATCCGCCGAGGCAGTAATAATAGTCTGCAGCTCCTCATCCATCTCTCCATCCTCACCCATCACTGAATCATCCATCAGCATCACCTTCACCTCGCCCCCGCCCACGCCCATCACCTCAATGGATGAAGACGCCATCTGGGGGGGGAGGAAAGGGAGTTAGGTTAGGTTAGGTTAGGTGAGAGAGAGAGAGAGAGAGAGAGATTAGGTTAAGTTAGGTTAGGTTAAGGTTAGGTCTGGTTAGGTAAGGTAAGGTAAGGTTAGGTTAGGTTAGGTTAGGTTAGGTTAGGTAAGGTTAGGTCTGGTTAGGTAAGGTTAGGTTAGGTCCGGTTAGGTAAGGTTAGGTTAGGTAAGGTTAGGTAAGGTTAGGTTAAGAGAATGATAGATAGACATATATATATATAGATAAATAGACAAATTATATAAACGAAAGGAGAATAGAATACTAGATAAAGAGGAGAAAAATAGACACATTAGATAGAGGAAGAAAGAATAACAGAATAATTGGATAGAAAGGAAGGAAGGAAGGAAAGAAAGAAATGATAAAATTAGAGAAAGAGAAAGTTAGGTTAGATATTTCACAATCATTATTCATTTCAGCACCATAATTAACACCCATTATTATACATTTCCACCCATTAACACCTTTACAACCCCCCCATTAATTAGACAACAATATAATACGGTTTAAAAGGTGATATTACACATTTACACCCATTACCTAAAGATTATATATGTTATGGTGTTAAATTAGGGGAAATAATGGTTAATTACACCTTAATATCACCCATACACACCCATTACCTGTGTATATATATGATTTAATGGGTGTGGGTTGAATATAATGGGTTAATATATGTTAATTTATATTTATCACCCATTAGAAAGAGATTAATGGTTATATGACCTTATGTAAACCCATTATTCTCTTCACTCGTTTATTTGAACCCATAATTCTCACCCATTTGTTATCAGTCATTAAATAGTGAGTTAATGGTTATATCTCCTTATTTACTGACTAATTATTACTATTTATAACCTCCCCATTCCTCCCCCCTCCCATTCCTCCCTCATTATCCATTAAAAACACTATTGGTATCCCAGAAAAACAATAAAAACAAGTAAATAGTGGTAAAAATTTTCTCTGTTTACATCAAAATGATTTCCCATTTTTTTCAATAGCGATAAAAAGTTTGAATAAAAACCGAAATTACTCCACCTTCCCATTTCATCACACCACCCAAATTTAGGCCTAAGGTAGCCTAGGCCTCCACCTCAATAAACCCCGCGAGAAAACATTGAAAAACCTCACCACAACCTCACCAGAATCAATACGGATAAAAATTAGACCCTCTATTTAGGTAGCCATGTTGTGCTTCCCTTCAAAGTATTTCCCATTTTCACGTTACAATTAGAGAACGGCTGTGTTTTAATGGCTGTCACGGTCTCTACTTACCCTTGAGTTTCCCCTCGTTACGCCCCCCACGCTGGAAAGAGGCTGAGGAGGGGAAATATGGAGTTATAGGTGAAAAATAACCATAGACGATGCTACTACACCAGGGAAAATGGGGCCGCTAACAGAGTCTCGTGATACCCGAGATTGTGCGAGATTTTACCCGCCAAAAGTTTAAATGTTTGTGTATATGGTTTTGTATGGCTAATGGATTTGTTTGGTGTTGTTTGTGTTTTATGGTGTGTGTTTTTTTATTGTTTTATTTTGTGTTTGGTTTGTGTTTTGTTTTTGGTCTCGTGTTTCGTGAGATTTTTCGGTGAGATTTTACCCGTCATAACTAAGAATAATTATATACTATTGACTATTTTAAACTTATAATGCCTTGTTGATTTGTGTTTCTATATATTATCTAATGTGTTTTTTTGTATATTTGTTTATTATTGTCTGTATTGTCTAGTTTGTGTTTGATAACTGGTACTGTTGTTGTTTGGTCTCGTGTTTCGTGAGATTCTGCGAGACTGTGCGCGCCAAAATTTCAAATCCCTTACCTACCAACTTTACTTAGAGAAATTTAGAGTGATAGGTGTGATGGTCTACCTTTAATGCCATCCTGAAGGTCTTTGTATATGAGCCTTAACTGGTACTGAGTTTGAGGTTGGTCTGTAGTTAGTCGTATAGTCAGGAAATGGAGGTTGGTCAGGGAGCATTTGTAGAAAGTTGTTTAGTCACCTCGTAAATGTATCTATTGACTAGCTTGTGAGGTTACTTATTATTTGTTTTATTTGTGATGGCATTGAGGCTGACAGGGCCGTGGTGAGGCTAGGTAGATGACAGGAAGGTCTTGATCTTGTGTGGTGCTTGGGTTGGGAATGTTAACTCTTATTTATTTTATTATATTATCTATATATTTTCTGTTATTTCCTTCATATTTTAAAGTTATTATTTAGGTTTATTTGTTGTATATATATTTTTTTATTATTATTTATTAACTGGTTTGTCGTTTATTTTTTCGTGTTTATTTGTATTATACTAAACTTTTTCAAATATTTTCTTCTCCCTTGAATTAAATTAAATCAAATGAAATAATAATCAACAAATATTATTATTATAACTATCTATTTAAATATTTCAATTCATAGATAGATATATATTCAATGTTATTATCAAAATTTTAAAACAGAAAACGGTCGACGGTAACTATTCTATTTATTTATCTTTATTTATATATTATTTTTAAAGCTAGTTCACATTTATATATACAAATAGAGATAGATAGAGATATCTTTAAAAGCCACCATTTTATTATAGGAAGAATTTAATTTATTGGGGAGAGAGAGAGAGAGAGAGAGAGAGAGAGAGAGAGAGAGAGAGAGAGAGAGAGAGAGAGAGAGAGAGAGAGAGAGAGAGAGAGAGAGAGAGAGCGTTATCACAGGATGTTTAATAATACCAGTAGTAGTAGTGGTGGTGGTGGTGGTTGTGTTAGAAGACTGTCTATATTATTATTATTATTATTCACGATTATCTCTTTCTGTCTCTCTCTCTCTCTCTTTATTTTGTTCTCTATCTTTTTCTAGCTATTGTGAACTATCTCTATTAGTCTCTCTCTTTCTCTATCTGTCTTTAATTCGTCGTAGTGATAATGGTAAGTATTATTATTATTATTATTATTGTTGTTGTTGTTGTTGTTGTTATTATTGTTATTATAGTAGTAGTAGTAGTAGTAGTAGTAGTAGTAGTAGTAGTAGTAGTAGTAGTAGTAGTAGTAGTAGTAGTAGTAATAGTAATAATAATAATAATAATAATAATAATAATAATAATAATAATAAAAACAAACAAATATTACGTCATTTTGGGAAAACACACTAACCCCTCTCTCTCCTCTCTCTCTCTCTCTCTCTCTCTCTCTCTCTCTCTCTCTCTCTCTCTCTCTCTCTCTCTCTCTCTCTCTCTCTCTACCCCCTTCCTTCCTTCCCTCCTCCTCCTCCTCCTCCTCCTCCCCTTTCCAGCCTTTCAGGTATCGCCGCCTTGGGTCCGCGCCTCCCCCCGGCCCCTCACCCCAGGAGAAATTAACTAAACTGAACACAGCCATAGCAGCCATTATGACGGACGATATGAGGACGGTGAGATAACAGAGATAAGGATAGATAGTTAGATAGATAAGAGAGTAAGGATAGATAGTTAGATAGATAAGAGAGTAAGGATAGATAGTTAGATAGATAAGAGAGTAAGGATAGATAGATTGATAGATAAGAGAGTAAGGATAGATAGATTGATAGATAAGAGAGTAAGGATAGATAGTTAGATAGATAAGAGAGTAAGGATAGATAGTTAGATAGATAAGAGAGATAAGGATAGATAGATATTGATAGATTGATATTGGTAGATAGATAGATATTTATAGATGTGAAAAAAATTATAATGATAGCAATAGATATAGATAAGAATAGATAGATAGAGAAGGAATGTTTATAATCTTTGTAAATACTAAATAATTTCTACTTTTTCAATATATATATTATTTTTTTGCCATTTTATACTACAGATATAAATAAATAAATAGATAGATAGATAGATAAATAAATAAATAAATAAATAAAACTATTTATAATCATTAAAAAAAATATACCAAATAGCACCAATTAATTATTATATCACATTAATTAATTATATTTATTATCATCATCACGATTAATAAATTTTTCCACATTCAAATCTAACACTAAAAAAAAAAAAATAATAATAATAATAATAATAAAAATTCAAAATAATACAATTCAAAAATCTAACCGAACCTCTTTTCATTTATTTTAGGTTGTATCTTGTATTCCGGGTCACATAGAGGTCGGAAAGGTGTATGATGTATTATTGAACGGATCGGAAGGGAGTGAAGGGAGGAAGGCAAAAGTGAAAGCATCATTATTACATTTATCATTATATCACCGAGCTTACCACTGCTCCAAGCTCTTCCTCCATCTTGGTGCTCCGTTGGAAGGTAAGAATATTATTGGCGGGAAACTCAAATATTTACCGCGCGTTATTTTTTAATTTCTCATATTAATTAATCATTTATTTATCTATTATTATTATTATTCTCTTTTCTTAAGCCCGTGAGAGTGAGTTAGGGGATACGGCACTCCACATTGCCGTACGTGTAGGCGGCCATGTGTTTGTGGATTTGTTGTTGCATTACGGCGCCGCTACTAACTCCCTGAACAACGCGTTAGACAGCCCCTTGCACCTCGCCGCGGAGAGAGGACGTGTGCACTCCGTCTCGGCCTTACTCAATGCTGGCGCCTCCACGAGTGATAGAAATAGGTGATTATTAAGATTTGTATTTAAGTTTTTATATTTTCGCGGGGTAATATGTCGGTTTTTTTTTATTATTTTTAAAAAGGGTTAATTTTGGTTTTAGATAAATGTATTTTTTTCGATTTTATTTTGTTTATTAATTTTTTTTTTTTAGTGTTTATTAGTAAATCGTAATTCTAAATATAAACAAACAAACAAAAATACATTTAACTATTAAAATTACTAAAAATTCGACTATATATACTTTTTTTTCAATTTCAAAAGACCAAAACAAAATCAAATCAAATAAATAAATAAAAAAAAACTCAACAAATTTTCATATATAAATACTTGCTTCCATTATTTCCATCATTACCAGTTTTCCTTCTTTCCCGGCGCCAGATACGAGGAGACGGCTTGGGATTTAGCCTTTTTATCGGGCTCACCTTCATCCCTGATCTGCGCTGACTTCATCTTAGCTAAACACTTGCAAAACCAAGACACAGACAAGGAGCACTAACACCAGGAGAGAGAGAGAGAGAGAGAGGGTAAGGCGAGAGAGAGAGAGAGAGAGAGAGAGAGAGAGAGAGAGAGAGAGAGAGAGAGGAGAGAGAGGAGAGAGAGGAGAGAGAGTCCCTAACACACACGTAGATTAAATAATATAGATAAAATAGTAGTAGTAGTATATTGTATGCAAAATTGTAGTAGTATTAAAATATAGAAATAGTAGTAGTAGTAGTAATAGTAGTAATATAAAATAAATAATAATAGTAGTAGTAGTAAATATATATAAATAATAGTAGTAATAGTAGTAGTATTAATATAAAATAAATAATAATAGTAGTAGTATTAAATATATGTATAAATAATAGTAATAGTTATTAGTTATATTCTTCTTTTTTATATATGTAATTATCACTTTTATGTAATTTTAACTTTTATTTTATATAGTAATTGTAACTATTTTTTTTTTTAATTACTCTTCTGAACTATTTTATTATTTATTTATTAAGTTATTGCATGTCTTATATATGATCAAAATAATAATAATAAATTGCATGCTGTATTATTATTATTATTATTATCATCATTAGTAGTAGTAGTAGTAGTAGTATTGTCATTATTATTATTATCATTAGTAGTAGTAGTAGTAGTAGTATTGTCATTATTATTATTATCATTATTATTATTATTATTATTATTATTATTATTATTATTACCACAACAAAAACCTTTTCAAATTTGGCGGGTAACTTCTCGCGGAATCTCGTGAAATGCGAGACTCTGAAACAACGTATTATTATCACCATTCCTCCCCATAATCACCTTACTTAACCTTAACAATATAAACTAAAATAAAAAAACAACAATAAATAACATAAACAATAACTTTCAACAACTATTATATATTTCCCATTTTCCTTTATAAGAGAAAATGGTTTTAAAAATAGAAAACCAAAATGGCTGTCACAACAAGGTAGAAATATTAACTTAATCACTTATTCTGAGGTTATTAAGAGATTCATGAGGTTGTGGAAGGGGTTAAAATATATATTAAGGCCTAAGGAAGGATAGGCCTACGTAGAAATATTAGAGAGGAGGCGAGAATAGTAGTAATTTAGGTTTTTATTGAATAGTTTGGAGACAGATAGAGAGAGAGACAGAGAGAGAGAGAGAGAGAGAGAGAGAGAGAGAGAGAGAGAGAGAGAGTGTGTTTTATAGCGTATTAGAACCGTTTTATCGCCTTTATAAACATGTGGGCGTGGCTGAGCTGACTAATGTAAACACTAACACTTGCTTGCATCCTGCCGTACCTCTAAGGGGCGACATTTGTAAAGGTTAATGTTGATGATGTTGTTGTTGTTGTTGTTGTTGTTGCTAGGTTAAGTTTTTAGTTGTAATTATTATTATTATTACTATTATTATTTATTATTATTATTATTTATTTTTGAAAGTTGTGTGATTATTTAAGTTTATTTTTAGGTTTAAATATATGTTTATTTTTTATTTTATTTGTATTATCACTGTAATATATTTGTTTTTTTTTTTTCTTTTAGTTTATTGTTGAAAGTTTAATAATATAATATAACTTTTTTGAAATACTTATATAACAGATTGTTCCTCTCTTCTACGTATTTATATATATTTCAAAATTCATAATATTATCCATACATACATTATTTACTATCTAAACGACATGATAGAATAATAATAATAATAATAATAATAATAATAATAATAATAATAATAATAATAATAATAATAAAGTTAATCTATAATCTAATCTTATATAAAACTAAACTGTCACTGAAACAAAGAAAGAAAATTAAGTCAAGTCACTTCCCTTACACACACACACACACACACACACACACACACACACACACACACACACACACACACACACACACACACATACACACACACGCACACAGCTGGTACTCAAGGTTATAGTAATCAGATGGTAATTGGTGTCATTATAGATAATTACCTTAATTATAGATTTGGAATTCCGGTTGAAATATATAGATTCAATAAGTGTGGAATGTTTTGCATCAGCGGAATTGTAATGTTATTTTTTTTCAGAAACTGTTCGTTATACATGAAAACTTGCTTAATAACTTTTATTGCATAGTTTATTATGTATAAGTTTGATTCTATACATTTTTCACGTATTTGGGACGGTAAAGATTTGCCCGAAAATTGCCACCAAAATTGAGGTCGAAAGATATTTTGCCATTTTACTATGAAACTATTAGTCCTACGATGAAAGTGTGTATATACATATTTATTAAGCATGCTAAATTCTACCCAATGATGTCTTTATCATTGCAATATCTTTCATAGTTGTGATGGAAATGTACGTTTTGTTCAAGATTTCTAAAAAACACATATATGACATTTACTCCGTTACTAATACTTCAATTTATTTCTAGTAAAGCTCATAATAACGGGCGTCTTCTACTCTATATTGACTATTCTATACAACTTTTACGTGAACCTCATAGTTTTCGAGTTATTCAAAATAATATGATTTCGGGAAAAAAATCTAAGGGTGTCACCTTGGAAATTTCATGAATATTTTCCACACCTCAGAATGTGATGAAAATTTATACAAATATATTATAAGTGATGACGAACACGAATCTGGACTCAGTTTTATCATTACTATAATAACAAACACTATTTCACCCTTGGCCTTGTGTAGTAATAATAATAATAATCATTAATATCATTACTATCATTATTAGTATTAGTATTGCTATTATTACTATTATTATTATTATTATTATTATTATTATCATTATTATCATCATTACTTTACCGCATTCTTAGCTACGTAACGTCATACCACTAACCAAAACCTTAACTATCTCCTACACTAACTATCCCACGACAATTACCCATAGAGATGACCTTCATTATAACACCCAAATAATACAATACAACACCCTGCCGTACCCTTATAAAACACCATTACATAATTACAGCCACACACACTTATGTAACCCTAAATCGTACGCCTGGCAACACGGACACCATTGGCTCCTGGGAACTCTTCTCTCTGTATCGAAAGTAAACAAGAAAAATATTTTAGTTCTAACTCTGCCGCTGTTAGGGTTAGAGCGCTGTTCCACCACTCATTAGAAAGGTAATTTATCTATCTTTACCTGTGTGTAATTAGGTTTGTAATTTGGTGTGTGGTTATGTGTGTATTTAGTGTTTTGTATGTATGTGTATAAGTGTGTGTGTTGGGTTTTGTCTGAAGATCGAAGAGTTAGAGAATGTTTTTGTTTATTTTTGTTTTGTGTGTGTATGTGTGTGTGTGTGTGTGTGTGTGTGTGTGTGTGTGTATGTGTGTGTGTGTGTGTGTGACAGCGTGATAGTGCATTTGTGTGTGTGTATAAATAGAGTTAAGGGTATTTTTGATGTGATCCTAATGTGATATAGATTACGTTAGGTTAAGTTAGGTTAGATTAAGTTAAGGTTAAGTTAAGATAGGTTTAGGTTAGGTTAGGTTAGGTTAGGTAGGTAGGTTAGGTTAGGTTAGGTTAGGTTAAGGTTAAGGTTAGGTTAGGTTAGGTTAAGGTAAGGTTAGGTTAGGTTAGGTTAAGTTAAGGTTACGTTAAGTTAGGTTAAGTTAAGTTAGGTTAGGTTAAGTTAGGTTAAGTTAAGTTAGGTTAAGTTAAGTTAATGTCTATAATAAGAAATGTATAGGTAAATATAGATACATTGATATATATTTAGAGAGATAAAACATTGATATAGATAAGAAACTACTTGAATAGATAAGAATTGAAGTAGTGAGATAATATAGAGATTAGAGATAGAAGGGGAAAAAAATCTATATATATTTTATTTTTAATTATTGTATATTTTGTATTTATATATATGTGTTTTATTTCTTAATTATGTTATTATTTATTTATTTATTTATTTATATATTTATTTGTTTATTTTTCAGAGCCATGAGAGAGAGAGAGAGAGAGAACAAAACACACACACACACACACACACACACACACATAACACATAACACACACACATAACAAACACACATACATCAAAACACACACAAAAAAAAAAATAATAACAATAATAATAATAAATAAATAAATAAATAAATAAATAAATAAATAAATAAAATAAAAAAAACACCAATATGAATCCAGAAGACGAGGACCCACTAATCCAAACACCACACACACCACAAGAAGAAGAACAACAACAAGACACAAACATCCGTACCGCTGTTTGTTGTGGTGGTTGTTGTGGTGGTTGTTGTGGTGTTTGTTCACGTGTTTGTACTGGGATTACGATAGAACCTGTTTTATTTCTATATATTTTAGCAGTAGTGATGATGGGAACAATATCTACCAACTTACTGCTCGATAAGGTATGTATGTATGTGTGTGGGTATGTGTGTGTGGGTGTGTGTGTGTGTGTTACTGACTTACTATTGGTTAAAGTATGTGTGTGTGTGTGTCTGTGTGTATTATTATTATTATTATATTAGTGATGTGTATGTATATATAGACATAACGTATTTTATTTCATTGATTTTTCTCCTTCTCTCTCTCCCTCTCTCTCTCCTAACCTAATATAACCTTTCTCTCCCTCCTCTAATTTAACCTAACCTAACCTTTTTCTCCCTCCATCTCTCCTCTCTCTCTAACCTAACTTCCTCTCTCTTTCCTCTAACCTAACTTAACCTAACCTAACCTAACCTAACCTTTTTCTCCCTCTATCTCTCCTCTCTCTCTAACCTAACTTCCTCTCTCTCTCTCTCCTCTAACCTAACCTAACCTAACCTAACCTAACCTTTTTCTCCCTCTATCTCTCCTCTATCTCTAACCTAACTTCCTCTCTCTCTCCTCTAACCTAACCTAACACCCCTCCCCCTCCCCCCAGGTGTGTATTGAGATGGCCTACCCAACAGAGATATGTAATAACCTAACTAGCTACACCGATATAGAAGCAGTGGTGCAGCAGAGTGTAACTACAACACAAATGTACTATAACCTCATCACTAGCCTACCCTCTGTTCTGTTTGCACTCTTCCTTGGGTCGTGGAGCGATAAGCACGGGAGGAAAATACCGATGATTCTACCGCTGTGTGGGAATTTCGTGTCTAGTTTGATTTTCGTGGTGAGTGGTTTTTTGATTTTTGATTTTTGATTTTTGTTGGTTGGGGGTAATTATTTTTTTTGGGGGGTGTTTTTATTTTTTTATTTTTGGCTTTTTTTGGGGGGTATTTTTTGATTTTTTGATTTTTCGACTTTTTTGGTTTTTGAATTTTTGAATTTTTGTTATTATTATTATTATTATTATTTTTGTTTTATATATGATTATTTTTATGTTGTAGTTTTTCTTCTGTTGTATAATGTTTTGATTTATTTGTATTATTTTATTCTATTTTTTTAATGTTTTTTTTATATATATTTCGTTTTTATTCGAGTTCTATTATTATTATTATTATTTTTTCTTGTATTTCCTTCTATCCATCCTTCCTTCCTTCTTTCTCTCTCTATATATATCATTTCCTAATTTCCATCTTAATATATATACTAAGTCATTATCATCATCATCATCATCATCATTATTATAAATTAAATTAGCAATATAAAAATAATTAAACAAGTCACCCATAAAATACCACAACAATAACAAACCCATTTTCTCTTTCTTCCCGCCATTTCAGGTCAACGCTTACATCATCAACTTACCCTCCTCTTACATGCTATTTGCGGGTCTCCCAGTGGCTCTTACCGGGGGAATGTCCACCTTATTAATGGCTTGCTTCTCTTACGTATCAGATATAACAAAAGTCCGCTCTAGAACCACAAGAATAGCGTTCGTAGATCTAGGTTTCAGTATTGGTAGCCCCGTTGGAATGCTAATAGGAGTTTTTCTATTCTCTTACATGGGGTACTTGGGTATATATTGGGCAGGGGCTGTTTGTTTTTTAATAGCTGGGTTATATACAATTATTAGGATTAAGGACTCCAAGGGGCCTACCCAGGGGTCTGTCGGGGAGGTGTATGCCACTAGGGATGTGTCTAGGTGTAGTAGAATGTGTCAGGATTTGTTTGATACTGAGAATGTGAGGAAGAGTTTTGGGATAGCGTTTAAACAGAGGCCGGATAAGGGACGGATGAAGGTCCTGATGCTGATTGGTGCGATGTGTGTGATGGTGGCGGAGTTTGGTGAGTGTTTTGGGGATTTGTCTCTGTACGGTTTGGTGTTTGGTTTACCTGAACTAGAACTTTTTTGTTTTTTTATATATATATACGTGTTTTATATTTATTTATTTATTTATTTATATTTTTTGAGATATTGATTTTATATATGTATGTATGTATGTGTGTGTGTGTGTTTTTTCGTGTAATATATATGTTATTTTAGTGTTTAATGTGTATGTGTTAATATATTTTTCTTTTCCCAATTCTGCTTTGTCTTCATTCTCTCTCTCTCTCTCTCTCTCTCTCTCTCTCTCTCTCTCTCTCTCTCTCTCTCTCTCTCTCTCTCTCTCTCTCTCTCTCTGTCTCTCTGTTTCTCCTTCTGTCTGCTAGGTGGCGTTGGCCTTGACTATCTCTACACCAAGCGAGTGTTTGGTTGGACTTATAACCAGTATGTCGGGCTCAGTGTGTTCAAATTACTCATACAACTCGCTGGTAGGTGGGATTTTTTATTATTATTATTTTTTATATATATAGTAAGTAAAGTGAAATATATATGATTTGTATTGTTATTATTGTTGTTATTATTTTTTTAATTCTCTCTCTCTCTCTCTCTCTCTCTCTCTCTCTCTCTCTCTCTCTCTCTCTCTCTCTCTCTCTTTTATCACTTATTCCTTATCTCGCAATGTCTATTTTTATCTCTCTCTTTCCTTACTTACTCTCTATCTCTCTATTTCTCTTTTTTTCTCTCACTCCTAATCTCTCTTTCTTTTATCTCTCTCTCCTTCTTTCCTCACTTACTCTCTGTATATATATTTTTTTCTCACCCGCTCTCTCTCACTCCTACACCTCTCTCTCTCTCCCACCCTCTCTCACCCTCTCTCCCCTCTCTCTCCCTCTCCCTACAGTTACGTCGTTCGCGTTTCCAGTGTTAAGTTACTACCTCCAAGTTGGGGATACAGTATTGGTATTGGTAGGATGTGTAGCCAAGGTTGTAGGATTCATTATAATGGGCGTAGCACCTCAAGAAGGCTTCCTCTATTTAAGTAAGTCCACCCTAGAATACGTTTTTTGTTTTATATTTAGTTTTAATTTTATTTTGATTGAGTTTGCCTTAAAATTTGTACGGATTGGTTACGTTTTCTATGTTCTATTTCGTTTTTTTTTTATTATTATTTTCTTATATAAGTGCTGGATATTAGTTTTTTCTTTTTTAAATTTAATCTTAATAATAATAATACATTTGCTATATTATTATTATTTATTTATATTGTATTTTCATTAAGTTTATCATGAAATAGTATACAGAATGACTACATATTCTACTATTTACTTTCTACTACTTAAAATTCATAACAATATCTTAACTAAACTTACCTTACTTACCACATATCCGCGCCCACCCTCCCCCCAGGCGCCGTGATCAGCAGCGTGGGCGTGTTCCCCTTAGTAGTGACCCGGGCGTTGATCAGTAAATCCGTCCCGCCCGAGGAGCTAGGCGCTATCTTCTCTGTGCTAGCGTCCTTTGAGGCTGTCATACCCTTGGCCTCCAGCCCCTTGTATACCACAGTCTACAATGCCAGTATAAACGTGTTCCCTGGGGCTGTGTTTATACTCAGTGCTGCTCTGTTTACTGTGGCGGGAATGATGTTTGTGTAAGTATGGGGTTGTTGTTATTATTATTATTATTATTATTATTATTATTATTATTTTATAGGGAGAAATTTTTTGATGGGGTTTATATTTGGGGTGTTTTTAAAAGGGATAATTTTGAAGACTGTGTGTGTGTGTGTATATATATTTTTATTTGTTATTGATTATATATATGTTGAATTATATTGATATTATAGACTACTGTAACTAATTTCTCTCTCTCTCTCTCTCTCTCTCTCTCTCTCTCTCTCATCTCTCTCTCTCTCTCTCTCTCTCTCTCTCTCTCTCTCTCTCTCTCTCTCTCTCTCTCTCTCTCTCACAGGTGGGTGTTCCAAAACAGACACACACCTGACCCCCCCGACACACGCACACAACACACACCTGTACACATACACGCTGACGAGATTCCAGACTTACATGACTAGCTGGTGTGTGTGTGTGTGTGTGTGTGTCAAAAATGTATAGAAATGTGAAGAAATTTTGCATTATTTAAAATTTATAGATTGTGTCAAATGTTCAAATAGATTTTAATTTGACTGAAAATTTCTTTAGTCAAAAAAAATTAGTTTGAAAATTCAGGGTTTTTTGAAATTATTGATATTAAAAAAAAACTCAATATAAGTTTAATTTTACTTAGAATTTAATTTTACTTAGAATTTAATTTTACTTAGAATTTAATTTTACTTAGAATTTAATTTTACTTAGAATTTAATTTTACTTAGAATTTAATTTTACTTAGAATTTAATTTTACTTAGAATTTAATTTTACTTAGAATTTTGTTAGTATTATGTAATTATTTCAAGTTCATTAATTTCCTGAATAAAAAAAATAATTGTGTTTTATTGGAAATATTAGCGGTTGTTTAATATAGTTTTATTGTGTATATTTTAGTGAAGCTTTAATTTGACTTTTTAAGCATGTATATTTTTATAATTATATATTAGTGGCATTAATAAGAATATAGAAAGTGTTTATTAAGTCTAAATATTTATGTTTAAGAAAGAAAATGTGTGGTTTTGAAATTATTAATATTGTTATAAATTAATTGAATATTTTATTAGATTATTATTATTATTATTATTATTATTATTATTATTATTATTATTATTATTATTTTTAATATTATTATTATTATTATTTATTTATTTATTTTATTTATTTATTTTTTATTTATAAGGAAAACGTTGAAATACCTCAATAATATTTTTTTTTACATTCCAAACCAACAGTATTTTATTTATATATATAATAATAAATAATAATAATACATCGCTTTCTGAAATGCTTGAAAAAAGAAAAATTTATTTATATATATACAAGAAATATTTATAACGTTTGTGAATTTGTAATAAAAAAAGACAATAAATATATAAATAAAATAAAATAAAAACATGTATATTTATTTATTATTATCATTATTATTATTACTATTATTATTATTACTATTATTACCGTTACTATTATTATTATTATTATTATTATTTTTCGCCCCGTTAAAAAGGCATAAAATCAACATCATCATCATCAGGACCACGTTTGTTTACCTTCCTATAGTTCCTGAGAGCGGCAGACATTTTGTGAGTACTTCCTTTATTTCTTTCATTTTCTCCGTTCCTAATTATCGTTTCGCAGTGATGGAGGTATGGGAAGATGCGTGAATAAATGAGGAATAAGGGAAGGGCGGTGATAAAGATGGGTGTATAAGGAAAATAGTGATAATAGCTGATTTATGTGATTGTGTTTTGATTACGTTGCTAAAGGAAAGAATATTTATTTATTTATTTATTTATTTATTTATTTATTATTTCTGATGAATTTGTAAGGATGAAAATGAAATGTTGTTTAGAATTATTTGGAAATATAGATAAATTAGTTTGATTTATTTATTATTATTATTAGTAGTAGTAGTATTGTATGTATGTATGTATATGTGTGTGTGTGTGTGTGTGTTTACCTTAGTGATAGTAATAGTATTTTCTCACCCACCTCACCCACCCGTAAACCCACTTCCTCACCCACCCACCCACCCACCCACCCGAATTGATGAGACTGCAAGAGGCCAGTTGATGACCTACACGAGGCAGCTCCTTGCCCCCCACCCTTGTAATAATACAATATTTATCCATCCCACCTGTCATCCCTATCCATACTCTGATCCAACCGTCTTTTAAAGCTATCTATTGACTCACCACTTACTACGTGTCTACCCAGCCTATTCCAATCACTCACCACTCTGTTAGTGAACCAATATCTACCTAGGTCTGTCCTGAATCTAAGTTTTTCTACCTTGTACCCATTTCCACGTGTCCTATCCTGACTACCACCACCACCACCACCCTTCCTTCCTCTCTTTCCTTCTCTCCTATCCTTCCTTTCTTCCTTCCTTCCTTCTTCCTCATCCATTCACCCAATAACCTTACCTTAACCTTACCTTACCTTACCTTACCTAACCTTACCTTACCTAACCTTACCTAACCTTACCTAACCTAACCTAACCTAACCTCACCTACCCACAGACACACCCAACATGGCTGCCACCACCACCACCACCACCACCACCACACTCATCCGCATCAAGAGAAGGTTGGATGAGGAGCCGTTAGAGACCATCCTCATCCGACCTAAAAGAAGACGGATTGAGGCTAAAGGAACGGCAGATGAGGCTAAAGGAACGGCTAAAGGAACAGATGATGAGACAGCGTTGCCAATTCCTACTGTTTTGCTTGAGAGATTGGCAACAGTGGATTCAATAGTAAGAGAGAGAGAGAGAGAGAGAGAGAGAGAGAGAGAGAGAGAGAGAGAGAGAGAGAGAGAGAATGAAATATAATGAAATATAATGAAAATAAAAACACATACACACACACACACACGCACACACGCACACACCCCCTTAAACCTAAAGGAATCTTCCCCAAACAGGATAAAGAATTGGAACCCAAAATCCTAAAGGAATATCGTAAAGGAAGAGAGCTAAAGGAACGCTATAAGAAGTTAGGAACAGGAGAAGGATGGAAGGAAGGGAAGAGAAGAGAAGGAAAGGAGAGAATGAAGGAGGAAAGAAATAAGGTAAGAGAGAGAGAGAGAGAGAGAGATATGTTTTCTCTCTCTCGCTCGCTCGCTCGCTCGCTCTTTCTTTTTTTTTATTTATTTATTTTATTTGATTTATTTTGTGTCGTTTCAATTTCTATATAAATCGCTCGCTCGCTCTCTTTTTCTTTCTCTTTTTCTATCTTTCTTTCTTTCTCTCTTTCTCTCTCTTTCTTTATTTCTTTTATTTTCTTTCGCGTCGTTTGAATTACTATATATATATACTCTCTCTCTCTCTCTCTCTCTCTCTCTCTCTCTCTCTCTCTCGCTCGCTCGCTCTAATCTACGTTTATTCTTATAGATTATTGAAAGTTTCCGAGCCACCACCACCACCACCACCACCACCAAGGAAGAGGAGGAGGAGGAGGAGGAAGAGGAAGAGGAAGAGGAGGAAGTGAAATATTTAGATGCAAAAATTCCTCACAAAACCAATGTAAGTTCAACAAATTTTTATTATATATTTATTATTATTATTATTATTATTATTATTATTCTCTCTATCTCCCATCTTTATCATATTTTCTCTTCTACCTCCCATCTTTATCACCCATTCCCTCTCTTCCCTTCTTCACAGGTACCAGAGGATGCGGTCACCTGTAACGGCCGCCTAATGAAAGTGAATCGTTATGTATACGACCTGTACTACCTACCTGCCCATGCTAATTGCAGTGAGGTGATGTGTGAGTAAGTATGTGTGTGTGTGTGTGTGTGTGTGTGTGTGTGTGTGTGTGTGTGTGAGGGAGAGAGAGAGAGAGAGAGGAGGAAAGGTAGAAGAGAGAGAGAGAGAGAGCACTTTCTATAAACCTAATATATACAAAACTATAATAATAATAATAATAATTTTCTCTCTTTATTTCTACTTCAGAGAGAATATATTGATGTCAGAGGAGAAGGAGGAAGAGGAGGAGGAGGAGGATGAAGAAGAGGAAGAAGATGAGAATGCAGAGAGTAATTGGAGGAACGAATACCCGGAGGAAGAGGAAGAGGAAGAAGAGGAGGATGAAGATATGTAAGTGTAGAGGAGGAGGAGGAAGAAGAGGAGGAGGAGGAGTGTCTGTCTATCTGTATGTATGAATTATTTTGTATTTATATATTATTTTTCTCTCTCTTTCTCTCTCTTTCTCTCTCTTTATCTCTCTTTCTCTCTCTATTTACAGGGAGGAATTTGATTACGTGCCCAGAAGAGGAGGAAGAAACTGTAAGTATTAGAGAGAGAGAGAGAGAGAGAGAGAGAGAGAGAGATTTGAGTGTGTGAAAGAAAGAAAGAGAAAAAGAAAGTTAGTTATTAAAGACAGAGATAGAGAGAGAAGATATAGTTTTTTTCATATAAAGAAAGAGAGAGAAAGTATGTTAGAGAGAGAGAGAGAGAGAGAGAGAAAAGTAAAAAATATATATAGTTAAATCAGAAAAAGAGAAAGAAAGAATATATACTAATAATTTTTTTTCTCTCTCCCCTCTCTCTCTCTCTCTCTCTCTCTCTCTCTCTCTCTCTCTCTCTCAGGGGGGGCGGGGGACGTAAGCTTTGACCTGGACGACTACCAAGAAGAAGAAGAAGAAGATAATGTTATGAAACGTGATCTATATGGGAATCCTTTGTTTACATTTGGAGGTGCTGATGATGACGATGATGATGATGTTATGGGCTTGCAACGGGGCATGGCTAGGGTAGGGATGGAGAGTGGGGAGGAAAGTGAGTGAGAGAGAGAGAGAGAGAGGGGGGTGGGGAGTGAGAGAGAAAGGAGAGGGTAGAAAGAGAGAGAGAGGGAGAAAGGGAGAAGGATGTAGAGAGAGAGAGAGAGGGAAGGGTGTGTAGAGAGAGAAAGAAGAGGGAAGGGTAAGAGAGAGAGAGAGAGAATAAGGTAGAATGTGAGATAGTGAATGAAAGAGAGAGAGAGAGAGGACAAAAAAGTGAGATTAGAGAGTAAAATAGTGTGTGAGAGATAGTGAGATAGCTTTAAAATGAGATAGAAATAATTATATGTCCACAATTTGTAATAGAAATAATTTTGATAACTTAAATATGTTTACAAAATAATAATAATAATAATAATGATTAGAATTAATTTAGTTTTCATGTAAATTTAAAAGAAAAAGTAAAAACAATTTGAATTAAGAGTTTACAAATAGTCTTTTCCTTTACCTTTTAAATTCAAATAATAAAATAACATTAATAATCAAACTAATTATATTTATTTATATTTTTGTACAAGGAAAAAAATACATTAATTAATAGACTAATTAAGGTAAAAAAGGTAATTATATACTTCTTTACTAATCCTTAAAAGCATTATTAACTAACAAAAAAATAAATAAATAAATAAACTCAAATAACACGTTGAAAAAAAACCAAAATTTACCGCCAAATAGCTGCCATCTTTTTACCACAAGAAGAAGAAGAGGAAGGGAATGGAGGCAGGAAGGAAGGAGTGCTCTCATATTTCCTTCATTATTTCCTATATTATCACCTCCTGTGCCTCCTACACCTGCATGGAAGGACTCTAGGACTTCAAGGACAGGTTAGTTGTATAGGTATGCAGTGTTGACAGGTGTGTGGTGGTTTTAACAGGTGTGTGTGTGTGTGTGTGGTGGGTTAGACGGGCGGGCGGAGCAGAAACAAAAGTTGGGCGGTCTAGTTATATCCAGCGCATGTTGACCTGACACTTGTAATGGGCTAGTTAGACAGGTGTGTAATGGGTTAGGCAGGTGTGTGTGTGGTAGGTTAGTTAGACAGGTGTGTGAGGTGGTGGTAGGTTAGGCAGGTGTGTGAGGTGGTGGTAACAGGTGTGTGGTTAGTTATAGGTGCGTGAGGTGGTGGTGGTGGTGTTAACAGGTGTGGTGGTAGGTTAATTAAACAGGTGTGTAGTCATTGTTTAAGGTAATGATAGGTTATTAAGGTGTTAATAAGCGGTAACTAACCACTAAATTGACATCTGTTTTGATTAACTCTAACTTCGGTTGTACTTAAGGAAAAAAAAACTAAAAACTTGCTTGTATTGAGTTTTTATTTTATTTCTGCATACAAGACAAGATCATTTGGCAGGTATAATTAATTGGTAGTTACATGTTTCAATTCTTAATGAGGTAATTATTCTAACCTCGTTAACTCGGTCTAGTATTATTGTTACGTAATGAGAAAGGAAGGGAAGGGAAAGGGGTTTACCTTGCATTCGGTTTGGATAACAGGAAATTTAACCACTAAATATTTAAAAAAAGAGTAGTTCTGCATCATCAATATCCTGCAGAACGTCTCTCCTTGCACGGAAGATCTTGGGCGAGGCTGTGGTAGTGCTGCAGCTTCGGTTATGTTCAATGTTATGATGCACGGCAGCGGCAGCGGCAGGGCGCGTGAGACGAAAGTATAATCGCTATTTCCTCCCGCACCCAAACTTAACTATGACCAAGAATGTGACTGTTCTCCTTATAGTTATGACTCGCGCTCAGTTTTTTCCGCCTTTTCTGTGCGTATGACAGTTTGAGATAAGATCATTGTTTTATAAGTATGGGCGCTGACTCCAACTGGGTGACGCTACAATTCCCGCGTCTTCTCCCAAAAACCCGCTTAACATTCCCGCCAATTTAATATCCCCAATTGTAACATTATTATTCCGTTTTTTTCCTGAAATTTTATGTATATATTTATTTACGTGTATTATTAATTAGTTGTTTGTTACTTCTAATATAATTGGTATAGTGAAATGTTTCAATTCTTAACGAGGTAATTATCTGAAGCTAGTTCTTTCTTCCTTTCTCTTTCTTTAATAATCTCTATCTTATTCTCTTTTGTTTGTCATTCGCTCTTCCTTCCTTTCTTTCTTTCTATCTTCCTCTTTCTTTGATTATCTTTCTATTTAGTTATCTCTTGTCATTATATTTTATTTATTTGTTGAATTAATTTTTTTTTTTTTTTACAGAAGTGGAGGAGGAGAAGAAGAAAGACGAGGAAGAACCAACGGGGATAAAGATAAGTTTTTTTTCTTTCAATTTCTCTTACTTTTTTCTCTCTCATCATGTTGAAATAAAACACAATTTGAAATATATTTTTTATTTGTTTATTTTTGTATATGTCATAAATGTAATGTAATGTTTCAGGTCCAGTTGGCAGCCACTTGAAGGAAGGAAGGAAGGAAGGAAGGACTTGACC
>JAPQNM010001274.1:10000-22500 GCA_029783475.1 Metacarcinus magister | reverse complement strand
TGGTGTGTGTGTGTGTGTGTGTGTGTGTGTGTGTGTGTGTGTGTGTGTGTGTGTGTGTTTTGTTTTAGTTAAAAATACATTAGGTTCAAAATATTATGTTTTTTTTTTCTTTTCTCTGTGTGTTTGTATGTGTGTGTGTATGTGTGCGTGTATGTATGTATACCTATACTTGGCTAATTACATACATACACACACACACACACACACACACACATACGTACAAACAAACACCTGCTACGCTTGTCTCGTTTAATCCAGGTGTTTTTTTAATATTTATTTAATGAATTAATTTATATTTATATATTTATTTATTTATTTATTTATTTATTTTCCTTCCGTCCTCATTTCTGTTTTATTATTATTATTTCTCACATTTTATTTATTCATTTATTTATTATTTTTTTTGAATCGTCAACATTTGAATTAATTTATTTATTTATTTATATATTTATTTCTACGTCACTGTGTTCGGAAATAAAAAAAACATAAATATAGATATAAATAAAAATAAATAAATAATAATAATAAATAATAAAAACACGTAATACTGAATCCAAACGGAAGAACAAAAAAAAAATATATATCGAAAAAATACTTTGGACGTCCGGCGTTTGATTTGCGTTTTATCTCCAAAAGTTCGTCTGCGTTTGGATTTTCTCGGTTTAAAACGTATCAACTTTCAACCTCAAAACAAACACAATAATATCTTCTCGGCTTTTCCAAACAAACACCGACAAACAAACACCAAAAACAAGCGCACTTATATACATTTTAACCCGCTTGGATTTTCAGGGTTAAAACATATCAACATTCAGCCTCAAAAAACAAACACAGTAATATCTTATCCACCTTTCCAAACACCAAAACAAAAGAAAGAGAAAGAGAAAGAGAGAGAGAGAGAGAGAGAGAGAGAGAGAGAGAGAGAGAGAGAGAGAGAGAGAGAGAGGGGGGAGAGAGAGTAAAACAGACAAACAAACACTACTCCACCCAAAACAAACACCACTTTGCACTCAGCTGTATGTGAGGGGGGGGGGGCGGGGCAAGAATCCTGTAGGACCCCTTAAAATGCCTCTAGGACACCATAGGATCTCTCTAGGACCCCAAAGTATGCCTTAGGACTCCTGTAGAATCTTGTAGGATGCTGTAGGACTCCGTAGGACATCCCCAGAGGAAGGTAGAGGGGGGTGAGGGTAGAAGGATTCCCTGTAGGACCTCATAGAACCCTGTAGGAGCCCGTAGGACCCCCGTAGGCCGCTGTAGGATCTTGTAGGCTGCATCTATGACGATGTAGGACTCCACCAAACGCTGTAGGACCCCATAGGACGCTGTAGGATGCCTGTAGAAGCTCCTAGGATGCCCTGTAGGACTCCGTAGGACTTCCGTAGGACGTTCTCAACAGAAGAATTCAATCTTGTTCCACATCTTGTATTCCTCTTCAGTATTCTCATAAAACTGTATTGCCTGGGAGGGGGGGAGGGGGGTTAGAGGGGGGGGGCAGGGGGGAGGGAGGGGGGAGGGGGAGAAGGAGGGGTATGTGAGAGAAAGTGAGGGGAGGAGAGGGAAAGTTAGAGAGAGTGAAGGGAAGATTTAGAGAGAGAGGAAGGGAAGGGAAATGGAGGGATATTTAGAGAGGAAAGTGAGGGGGGGAGGAAAAGAAAGGGAAGAGAGGGAGGAAAGGGAGGGAAAGTGAGGGAAATGGGGGTAAGGATAGAAATTTTTTGGTTTGAATAACACGAAAAAAATAAATAAAGAAAGAGAGAAAGAAAGAAAGAAATTGAATACATATATATACATCTTTTAAAACAATTCTCTCTCTCTCTCTCTCTCTCTCTCACCTACGGTCAGTCGACAAAACCATGTTGAAGAAGCATCTGAAAAGGCAAAGAAAACGGGACAAGGTTAACTAAAAGAAAACGGGAATTCAACAAACAGAAAACGGGATTTAAAAAGAGAGAAAGAGAGAGAGAGAGAGAGAGAGAGAGAGAGAGAGAGAGAGAGAGAGAGAGAGAGAGAGAGAGAGAGAATAAAATAATAACAATATTAGTAGTAAAAAGCAAATTACTCTAAAAGAATAAAATAATAATAATAATAATAATAATAATGCAAACTAAAAAAAAACAAAAACAGAATAAACTAAAGGAATCAGGTTCAAAAAAATAATAATAAACTAAAGGAATACGACAAACAAACAAACAGATACACAAATTAAAACAAACAAAAACAAAATAAAAGGGAGAGAGAGAGAGAGAGAGAGAAAGAGAAAGAGAGAGAGACACACACACACACGGCTCTAACCTCGCTAGGGTCAGGTCAGGTCAGGTCAGGTCATCTTGGCGTTCCTCGGGGCTGCATTGAGTCTATGCATTGACCCTCCCACCACCCCTACCTCCCCCTCCCCCTCCCCCCGCAGTGAGAAGTGGAAGTTCTAACCCAATTAAGAACAGTGAACTTTTATAATGAACACACACAACACAGTCTTGAACTCACTGGCTGGGAGTGCAAGGTGCTGATCTAGGCCTGTTATTCCTCTCTGGACCATCATCTTCCCGCTAAAACACCTGCACCTCCACCCACCACACACACCTGCACCTCTACCCACCACCTACACCTACACCTGCACCTCTACCCACCCACCACACACACCACACACCTGTCACTAGGCTAAAAACTGGTCTGAATCCTCTCGTGTAAAGAACAAACACACACACACACACACACACACACAAAATAAATAAACTAAAAATCTAAACACAGTCATTCAAACACACACATCCAAACACCGCCACAAAAAAAATAATAAAAAATTTCAAACACCACAACACCGCACAAACACCGTACCAGTTGTATATCCTTAGACAGCTGGCCCATCTGCGTATCATGAACCTTCTTTAACTTCTCCTTCTTCTTGCCTTGCTTCATCGCGTTGATCTTCCTCTCCTCAATAAAACGCTTGGTATTGTTCTGGTTCTTCTCCTTCAAACGGCGGTCTCGGTCAGCCTTGGTTTTAAGTGTTTTGTCTTGGCTAACGTCCTTCCCGGTGTCTACGGCTGCCTTGGCTTGGGCGGTTTTCATCTCCTTGTTGTCTCTGTATTGGGATTAGGTATTTAGATGAGTTTTTTGTGTTTGTTTTGGTGTTTTTGGGTGTGTGAGTGTGTGTGTGGTTTTTTTTGGGTGTGTGTGTGTGTGTGTGTGTTTGTTTATTTGTATGTATGGTGTTTTAATGAATACATATATATTTCAAAACACATTATTATTATTATTATTATTATTATTATATCACAAACACAAACATATAAATTTCACACACAAAAATAATATACAAAAAAAAATAAAAAAAAACGTCCAAAAATAATAATAAATAAAAAAAAAACACCGAATAAAAACACAAATTAATAAAAAAAATAAATAAATAAATAAATAAATAAATAGAACAAAACCACCTACTGTTCATGTCTAACTTCCATTTTCTTGATCTGTGCTTGTTGTTCTTCCTCCATGAGTTTCTTCAGTATATCTTCTTGGCTTTTCAAATGTTCTTTCAACATTTCCCATTCCTCCTTCCTATGTTTTTCCATCATTACTGACCACTGTGTCATCTGATCAGTTACCAACGACTTGATCTTAGGGTCGTCCATCACGTCTCTAGTTGGGTGGTGTTGGGTGGTGTTGGGATTAGAAGTGGTGGTGTTTGGTGGTCTCTGTCTCTCTCTCTCTCTTTATATATCATTATTATTCAATTTTATACACACCACACACACAAACCTTACTTTCTTTCTCTTATCACACTTAAACACACACGCACACACACTCTCTCCTTCCTCCTCCCACCTCCTCTTCCTTCTCTCTCTCTATTATAATTTCTCATCTTTCTCTAATTCCATACACACAAACATTCTTTCTCTCTCTAATCCACACACACACACACACACACACTCTCTCTTTCTCCTCCTCTTCCTCTCTATTTATCTATCATAACTCTTTCTTTCTCTCTAAACACACACACACACACACACTCTTCCTCCTCCTCTTCCTCTCTATCTATCTATCAATTCTTCCTTTCTCTCTAAACACACACACACACACACACACACTCTCTTCCTCCTCCCCCTCCTTCCTCCTCCTCCTCCTCTTCTATACTTACTTCTTCCCCTTGGCGACCTTTTCAATAGCACTGCACTGCCCTTTTTGAATAGTTAGTCTCTCTTTCATGTGTTTCTTCCTCAATGTCTCCAGTTCTTTCTGCTGTTTTTTGGTGGCCTTCAAAAAATTCTTCTGCGTTCTAAGCGATTCCAGGTTAATTGGCTCGAACTCCACTGTAATTAAGGGCACACACAGGTAGGTTAGGGTATTACCTACCTAATTAGCGTTACAGTTAGTTAATAGAGGCAATTAGTGAGTAGTTATGACATGAAATAGAACAACATTTTTTCATGAACTGACTCGAGCGACGGAGAACAAAAATGCATTCTTACGTGGTTCTTCCTCTTTTTTAGCCCCTGCTGCCCCTCCCCCTGCCCCTGCCTTAGCCCCCCCTGCCCCTGCTCCCCCTGCCTTCGCCCCCCCTGCTTTCCCGCCCTTGAGAGCCTTTGTATCGATGTCAGACGCCTCGATACCCATGGCCTTCATCTGTTGTTCCCTCTTCTCTTGGGCACTTAAAAAGGCTCTTGGATCTGATAAGGCATCCATGAGGTCTGTGGAGGAGGAGGAAGAAGAGGAGGAGGAGGAGGAGGAGGAGGAGGAGGAGGAGGAGGAGGAGGAGGAGGAGGAGGAGGAGGAGGAGGAGGGAGGAGGTGTGTAAGTATTAGATATATATAAATACAGAGAAATATAATACTGATATTTCAAGATTATATATATACATTTTTTTAACCTCTCTCTCTTTCACACATTTAAACACTAAAAAAAACACACTTTTCTTCTTCTAAACACACACAAACACACACACACACACACACATACACCCCCAAACACACACAAACACACACACACACACACACATACACCCTCAAACACACACATCCACTCAAACACACATACACACCCTCAAAACACCCCCAAACACCCTCAAACACACACACAAACATACACAAACACCCCCAAACACACACACACCCACTCAAACACACACACACACACCCTCAAACACACACACACACCCACTCAAACACACCCACACCCACACAAACACACCCAAACACACACACACAAACACACACAAACACACACACACCGCCCCACACACACACACACTCACCTCCTAAACCATCTGGCACATAAATCTTGAGTTCAATATTACAGAACAACATAGGAAGTGACATTGGGAAATTTCCTTCCGTCCTTAATGAAATGTGTCTGTATCCTGCTTGTAACCCATCGAGGGGAAGGATCCGCTGGCCCAACATCTTCCCGTTCTCGTCAAACACACCGAAGCGTAACACAGCAAGATCCGGCAACACAACCTAAACGGAGAGACGGAGAGACGGAGAGATGGAGAGATAAATGGTGTGTTTTATTATTATTATTATTGTTGTTGTTGTTGTTATTATTATTATTTTTATATATATATGCTTACTTAACAGGTGATTAATAGTATATAAATAATAAAAAAATAAATAAATAAAAATTGACCCTAAGAAATAACACAAACTAATAAAAAAAAACAGACCCAGCCCCCGCCCCCCCCCAAAACATTACTTACCTTTCTGAACAGGAACGGCTCTTCATTATAGTGAGGATTGAGACCGTTGCCGGGAATCATGCGCGTCCTGAACTCCTTCCTGATGGTGTCGGTGGGCAGGCCGTACATGTCCACCTCCACGTATGTCCCGACCTTCTTGTCCGATAAAAACTGACCGGCAATCACCTGGAATGAAAAGGTTAATTGAAAAGGTAAGAACAGGTAAAAAAAAATAAACGTAGCGGTGTTTGGATAGAAATTGTAGTCTTGGTGTTTAGATTTTTCGTGTGTTTGTGTGTGTGTGTGGAGTGTAGTGATGATACATACATACATACAGAGTCATATACACACACACACTTACCCACACACCCACACACACACACACACACACAGATAGAAAAGACTTAATATTGACAAGGAAAGGAGAGGGTAGAAAGTTAAGGACACAAGAAATAATTGGAAAAAAGGACAATTTTCCCCGAAGAAATATAGATACTTGGAACGAACTGAAGGAAGGAAGGAAGGAAGGAAGGAAGGAAGGAAGGAAGGAAGGAAGGAAGGAAGAGGTGATAATGACAAAAAATATACACCAACTGAAGAGGGAATAACTAGACAAATATAGATACTTAGAACGAACTGAAGGAAGGAACTGAAGGAAGGAAGGAGTGATAATGACAAACAACACACACACACACACACACACAGCCGCCACACACTCACCGACACAGCCACCTGAGCAGCAATTACACCATCCACAGGCGACTCAGCGAACGGGTCAAAGGTACGGTCGGTCCTCCTCATAAAGTCAGGTTTGAGCAGGTAACCACACCCACCATTGTACTCAAACTTCCCTTGGTTCAACTGCATCGGCAAGTCTGACGTTTGGAAATTCAAGGACACCATCTGACAGCCGGCGTTCCAGAAGACCTGCGCGTTTGGATTTAGGTGTTTGTTATGTATAGATTTGTTTTATAATATACATACACATACATACATACGCACATATTCCCTTCTTACGTCTTTTCTATTCTAAACACACACATGATTCCTTCTTCTTCAAACACACACACACACACACATACACCTCCCTCTCTCTCTCTTCCCTTCTTCCCTCCTTTCCCTCTTTCCAAACACCCAAACACACACACTACCCTTTCTCTCTCCCTTCCAAACACCTAATTCTCTCTCCCTTTCCTTCCTTTCCAAACACACACTACCCTCTTTCCCTCCCCAAACACACACACACACAAACACACACACTCTACCTTTCCAAACACCCAAACACACACACAAACACTACCCTCTTTCCTCTCCCCAAACACACACACTACCTTTCCAAACACCCAAACACTATCCTCTTCCCTCTCCCCAAACACACACAAAAACACACACACTACCTTTCCAAACACCCCAAAACACACACACTTCCATTCCCTCTTCTCCAAACACCTCAAACACCACCCCAAACACCAATCCAAACACCGACCTGTGGCATGTAGTTTGATGAGTCCACACGGGCGCCCTTAGGATAGATGCGAGACATTTGTCGTTTGTTGTAATTCACAAACTCGATGGCTTGCGTTTTAAGATATCCGAGTCCAACCGTCTCAGAGAAGGAAGACATGTTGTGATGTATGTTCTTTTCTGCAAGGAGGAGGAGGAGGAGGAGGAGGAGGAGGAGGAGGAGGAGGAGGAGGAGGAAGGAGGAAGGAGAGAGGAGAAAGAGTTAATTTTGTTTAGGAATATTATTGGTTTAAATAGTTTGTGTGTGTGTGTGTGTGTGTGTGTGTGTGTGTGTGTGTGTGTGTGTGTTTGTGTGTGTGTGTGTGTGTTTTGATTTCCTTTCACACGGCAAGCAAACAGGCAAGCAAGCAAGCGTAGTGTTACCTCTAAACGTGCGCATGCAAACAAACAAACGTACTAACAAACAAACAAACGTACAAACTAACAAACAAACAAACGTACTAACTAACAAACAAACAAACGTACTAACTAACAAACAAACAAACGTACTAACTAACAAACAAACAAACGTACTAACTAACAAACAAACAAACGTACTAACTAACAAACAAACAAACGTACTAACAAACAAACAAACAAACGTACTAACAAACAAACAAACGTACTAAACAAACGCATAGCCAAGCCAAGCCAAGCGACAAACACACAAACGTAAATAAATAAATAAATAAATAAATAAAACAGGAATGGAAGGAAGAAATAAAAAAAAATAAACAAATAAAATAGATAAATAAATAAATAAATAAATAAATAATCTCCATACAGCAAATATCTATACACTAAATTACCCAAAAATATACCCTAAAAAACCAAAATTACCGCTCTACCACACCAACCTCACCGCACACAAACACCAAATCCACACGCACACGGGCAAGCGAGGGGATCCCAACGCAGCACCTACACACCTACACCCATGTACACCCACCTTCTGCCACCTCAAACCCCAAGAAGTGAACTGGTTGGGCATAATTGATCATTGAAGACAGCCAAGGGTGGATGTTAGTAAGAGATGTCCCAGAATATTTAGGCGGTTCCGGAGCTGCGTCTGCGGCAACCTCCTCCGGCTTGTGTGGGGGGTGTGGGGGGGTGCGGAGGGGTGTCAACGGGAGAGGAAGGATGTGCCGGGGTGATGGGTGTATGGAATGGGTGGAGAGGTTACGAGAAATGGGTGAAAAATGGAAAAAGGATTGGTTTTTGGTGTGATTTTCGGAAGATTTGAAATTTGTGAGATGTGAAAATGTTTGAAAATTGGGAAAAGGATGAAAATTTTTGTTTTTTGGGTAAGATCGAAAATTTAGGAGATAAAGAAGAATTGATGAACAGAGGAAGAGAGAGAGAGGTGATAAATAGAGTAGATAGATAGATAAATAAATAAAGAAAGAAAGGAGGTGAAGGAATAGGGAATGAAAGAGAAAAATATAAAGAGAGAAATGAAAGAAAATAAAGAGAATTGATCAAAGAAAATAAATAAGTGATAGAGAATGAAGGAGATAAGAGAGAAAATAGAATAAAAAAGGAGACAAGGAATTGATGATGATGAGAGAAGGAGAAAGAAAAAGAGAGAGAAAAAACAACAAATAAACAAATAAACTTTAAATAATAATAATAATAATAAAAAAAACACAAATTAAATTCAAAATAAAACACACACACACACAAACAAACAAACAAACACACAAGGGGACCAAAAAAAAACACAATATTATATTATAGCGTTCGGAAAAAAGCCAAATAAATAAATAAATAAAAAAAAACACGAAGGAATTATCACCTCGCTAAAACAAACACCAAAACAAACAAACAAACACACACAAACATAGACCAAAACAAACACACACACACACAGGCAGGCAGGCAGGCAGGCAGGCAATACACACACACACAAACACACACAGGCAAACCACAAACACACACACACACACACACACACATTAAACCAAACACACACACACACACACACAAACACACCAAAAACACCACAAACTAAACACCAAACTGAAAAACCAAACACAACCCCCAAACCATGCACCAAACATCAACCTAACACCGCCACTCACCCCATACAACACCCCCCAAACCATGCAAACCAAACACCATCCCAAAAATATCCAAACACCATCAAACCAAACACCAACCTTGGGCCACATCGAAGCCTTGGAATTTGATGGGTTGGCAGTAGTTAACATAGGTGGATAAAACAGGATGAACATGGGTGGTGGCTCCTGTGTATTGGTAATATAGGAACGCCCTCTCCTCTGCTGTTAAGGGCTTGTCATCTTCTAAAGAGGGTTGGGAGACGGGGGGGGTGGTAGTGGTGGTGGTGGTGGTGGTAGGGGTGGTAGTGGTAGTAGTAGTGGTGGTGGTGGTAGTGGTGGTGGTCTGTTTGGCACCATAGAGAAGGGAGAGAGAGGGAGATATAGAGAGAGGTAGGGAGAGAGAGAGAAGGGAGAGATATACATAGAGAGGTAGAGAGAGGTAGGGAAGAGAGAAAGGAAAGAAAGTAGGAAGGAAGGTAGGGAGAGAAGGAGAGAGGAAGAGAGAGGAGGAAAGAGAGAAGGAAAAGGAAAGGTAAGGTTAGGTAAGGAAGGAAAGGTGAATGAGAGAGAGAGAGAGAGAGAGAGAGAGAGAGAGAGAGAGAGAGAGAGAGAGAGAGAGAGGCATATTGGTAAGGGTACAACCATAATACACAATAAAAAAAAAACCAGATACATATTCTCTAAATCTTTATCTATGAGGAAGGTTTGGGGGGGAGGGTAGGAGGGGTGGAGGGGGAGGGAGACAAACAGGAAGGGAGGAAGGGGGGGTAGGGGGTATGGGGGGGGGGGCAGGGCAGGTCCAAACACCAATAGAATAAAACACCAAATCTCTCTTCTGCCCCACACACCGTTTTCTTTTTTTTAGGGGAGGGCAAAGGAACACACACACACACACACACACGCACACGCACATACACGCACATATAGATATTTAAATAGTCATAAAACACACACATATATATTAATAATAAAAAAACACACACAAACACACACACACACACATATATAGATAGATAGATAAATAAAAAAACGTGAAAAGTGCTGAGGTATTTGCACTTTCACACACACACACACACACACACTCAAACACACTCAAACACACTCAAACACACACTCAAACACATCCAAACACACACACACACACTCAAACACACTCAAACACACCCAAACACACTCAAACACACCCAAACACACTCAAACACATCCAAACACACTCAAACACACCCAAACACATCCAAACACACTCAAACACACCCAAACACACCCAAACACACCCAAACACACCCAAACACACTCAAACACACCCAAACACACCTAAACACACACTCAAACACACTCAAACACACCCAAACACATCCAAAAACACCCAACACGGCCCCATTCACACACACACACCACATCCAAACACCTACCTTGGGCTCCTTGGGCTGTGCGTTTGCTTGTGATGCGTCCTCCTTGGCGTCGTCTTCATCCACAAGGTCGAGTTGTCCTTTCAAAAATAATTCCAACTCGTGTTTCTCGACGTCCGCTTTCAGCCGTTTGTTTTTGATGAGAATCTTGCATTTGAGTTGGCTTGGGGAAGGCAATGGGTGTCCGGGTACCAGCTGTGTGGGTGGTGTTTGGATTAGAATGTGTGTGTGTGTTTTTGTGTGTGTGTGTGTGTCTGTTTTGAGTTGTGTGTGTGTGTTTGTATTGAGATGTGTTTGTGTGTGTCTGTTTTGAGATGTGTGTGTGTCTGTTTTGAAAGGTGTGTGTGTGTGTGTGTTTGTTTGAGGTGTGTGTGTGTCTGTTTTGAAAGGTGTGTGTGTGTTGTGTTTGTTTTGAGTTGTGTGTGTGTGTGTTTGTATTGAGATTTGTTTGTGTGTGTCTGTTTTGAAAGGTGTGGGTGTGTGTGTGTGTCTGTTTTGAAAGGTGTGTGTGTGTTTGTATTGAGATTTGTGTGTGTGTGTCTGTTTTGAGTTGTGTGTGTGTGTTTGTATTGAGATTTGTTTGTGTGTGTCTGTTTTGAAAGGTGTGGGTGTGTGTGTGTGTGTCTGTTTTGAAAGGTGTGTGTGTGTTTGTTTTGAAAGGTGTGTGTATGTGTATGTATATATATGTATGTGTGTGTATGTTTGAGACAGATCACTACATACATACACACAGTACATCATCTCTCCCTTACAACCTAATCACATACACAAACAAACACCCACAAAAACACATTAAACACAAACACACACACACACACCCACAAACACACATTAAACACCCCCAATAAACCTAACCACAACCCCCAAAAACACACCCACACCCACACACACACACACTCACCGGGCTATCAGGTAACGCTTCCTTGGACAACAAATCACCAAAATATTCGTCGCAATACTTGGCTAACTTATATTGTTGTTTCTTGCAGCAGTGATTCTCAAAAGACAAAATGATCGGGTATTCTGAGGTGACAAAAGCACAGTCTCGTATAGCAATAATAGCTTCTTTAAACAGGATATCAGTGCACATAGCCTTGCCGTGGGTGATGATCGGCTCCTCATCCTCGCCCTTCCCATCCCAGCAGTCCAACTCCACACATCTAGAGAGAGGGAGGAAGAAAAAGGTGTTTGTTTAAGGAGTAGAGAGAGAAAATGTGTTTGTTTAGAGAGAGGGAGGAAAAAAGGTGTTTGTTTAAGGGAGAGAGGAAAAAAAGTGTTTGTTTAGAGAGAGGGGTAGAGAGAAAGGGTATTAAGAGAGGGAGAGAGAAAATGGTGTTTGTTTAGAGAGAGGTAGAGAGAGAAAAGGTGTTTGTTTAGAGAGAGGGAGGAAAAAAGGTGTTTGTTTAGAGAGGGTAGAGAGAGAAAAGAGTGTTTGTTGAGAGAGGGAGAGAGAGAGAAAATGGTGTTTGTTTTTGTAGTGTTTGTTTTAAGAGAGGAATCCAAACACACACTCTAAAAAATATATATATAAATAAACACATACATTAATATTTTCATTTTAACCTATCTATACTGAGAAATATTTTGAACTTGTATGTATTAATATCAAACTTACACACACACACACACACACACACACATACATACACTAATAAATTCAAACACACATACACATACACACACAAAACACACACAAACACCCAAAAAAACACAATATTTCAACCTAAACAGCACAAAACCCACAAAATTCTCACTCAAACACCCCCACACACCACACACACCACACACCACACACACCACACACACCACACACACACACACACCTGCACCCAGCCAGCAGTGTTTGTCTGT
>JAPQNM010001274.1:0-5000 GCA_029783475.1 Metacarcinus magister | reverse complement strand
ATTGTACTTTGTAAGGTTCAGTAAATCATTGTATTAGTAAGATTAACATAAAACAAACTTATTCTGTTACTAAAGTTTGGTTAGATTAGTGTTTTGTTTGGTTTGTTTACATTAAAAAGGACGTAGTAGTAGTAGTAGTAGTAGTAGTAGTAGTAGTAGTAGTAGTAGTAGTATAGTAGTAGTAGTAGTAGTAGTGACAGTAGGAGAAATAGAGTCAACGGGTGAAGGTCTATTTAAAATTACAGTGTGTTGACAAAAGGGAGAGAGATCCAGAGTGTGCCAGTGTAAAGGATGAAAGAGTGAACATACTGGTTAACTCTTGCATTAGAAAGAGGGACAGGATAAGGTCACTGCTTACCCTTGGCATGGTTCCTCTTCTGATGTCCGAAACTTGTGATAACTCAGCCACATTTCCTTCCTATACAAAACAAGGTCATGTAGAAAACGGGGTGCGCAGAGAAAACGGGGCGCAGAGTATCTTCTTAAATAATGGTAAACTGAACTAAATCGAACTTTCCAACCCATTCCTACTCCATTCCAACCTCATTCCCATTCCAACCCTATTCCTACCAAATATTTCAACCCATTCTCACTGCATTTCCAACCCAATTTTCACTCATTCTAAAAAAAAAAATAAATAAATAAATAAATAAATAAATAATCAAACTGTACATTCCAACTTAATTGTCATTCCCATTCCAACCTGATTCCCATTCCCATTCCCATTCCAACCTGATTCCCATTCCCATTCCAACCTGATTCCCATTCCCATTCCCATTCCAACCTGATTTCCATTCCCATTACCAGCATTCCAACCTGATTCCCATTCCCATTCCAACCTGATTCCCATTCCCATTATTAGCATTCCCATTCCAATTCCAACCTGATTCCCATTCCCATTTCCATTCCAACCTGATTCCCATTTCCATTCCAACCTGATTCCCATTCCCATTTCCATTCCAACCTGATTCCCATTCCCATTACCAGCATTCCAACCTGATTCCCATTCCCAATACTAGCATTCCCATTACCAGCATTCCCATTCCCATTCCAACCTGATTCCCATTCCCATTTTAAGCATTCCTATTCCAACTTCATTCCCATTACCAGCATTCCCATTCCTAGCATTCCTATTCCCATTCCCATTCCAACCTGATTCCCATTCCCATTCCCATTCCCACCTTGCCGTCACTCTTCCAGGACACGAAGAAGCCATACTCGTCCACTTTGAAGAGACAATTAGGTTCATAGTCGTAACTCTCCTTCTCCTGCAAAGAAAACGGAGGTCAGGTTATATAAGGGGTGACTAAAGAAAACGGAGGTGAGGTTATAGAGGGTGACTATAGAAAACGGAGGTGAGGTTATAGGGGTGACTATAGAAAACGGAGGTGAGGTTATAGGGGTGACTATAGAAAACGGAGGTGAGGTTATAAGGGGTGACTATAGAAAACGGAGGTGAGGTGAGGTGAGGTCAGGGTTATTAAAGAAAATGGGAAGTTAGTTGTAGGGAGAAGAAAATGGGAAAGGTTATATAATTCTACTCTCTCTCTCTCTCTCTCTCTCTCTCTCTCTCTCTCTCTCTCTCTCTCTCTCTCTCCTATAAATAGTTTTTTCTCTCTCTCTCTTTCTTTCTTTAAAAATATCTATTAAAGCAAGAGAAAGAGAAAGAGATAGTAAGAGAGAGAGAGAGAGAGAGAGAGAGAGAGAGAGAGAGAGAGAGAGAGAGAGAGAGAGAGAGAGAGAGAGAGAGAGAGAGACGCAAGACCCAACAGCCAATCAGCTTCAAGGTCTAAACCACAACAATGACGTCATGCACACAAGCAGCCAATCAGCTTCAAGATCAGTGACGCCCCCAACACAAGCAGCCAATCAGCTTCAAGATACAGACCAGAGCAGTGACGTCACGAATTTGAACAGCCAATCAGCTTCAAGATTTAGCGTAGGTCAGGTCAGGAAGGTCACAAGAAGAGGAGGAGGAGGAGGAGGAGGAGGAGGAGGAGGAGGAGGAGGAGGAGGAGGAGGAAGAGGAGGAGGAGGAGGAAGAAAAAATATAAAACAATAATTAATGATTTTCCAACAGCGCGAGAGAGAGAGAGAGAGAGAGAGAGAGAGAGAGAGAGAGAGAGAGAGAGAGAGAGAGAGAGAGAGAGGAAGTTAGGAAAATCCCCTTCACAGGAGCTAAATATTTGTACATTCCTCTCTCTCTCTCTCTCTCTCTCTCTCTCTCTCTCTCTCTCTCTCTCTCTCATCATAACAGGAGGAGTTTAAGTATTTTTTTATGGAGGAGGAGGAGGAGGAGGGAGGAGGAGGAGGAGGAGGAGAGGAGGAGGAGGAGGAGGAGGAGGAGGAAGAGGAGGAGGAGGAGGAAACAGTGTTAGTAAAGAAATACATGAGAAGAAGAAGGAAGGAAGAGGAGGAAGAGGAGGAGGAGAAGGAAGGAAGAGGAGGAAGAGGAAGGAAGGAAGGAAGGAAGGAAGAGAGATAGAGAAGAAGAAGGAAGAGGAGGAGGAGGAGGAGGAGGAGGACGAGAAGAAGAAAAGGAAGAGGAAGAGGAAGGGAAGGAAGGAAGGGGGGAGAGAAAGGGGGGGGGAGAGAAAAGGGGGGGGGAGGGAGTTCACTGACCTTAAATAATAATAATAATAATAATAATAACAATAAGAGAGAGAGAGAGAGAGAGAGAGAGAGAGAGGAGGCGAGAGAGAGAGAGAGAGAGAGAGAAGAGAGAGAGAGAGGGAGAAATAGAATGACACACACACACACACACACACACAACACACACATACACACACACACACACACATACACACACAATTTGGTATCATGCCAGGAGATAGAGAAAGAGAAAGAGAAAGAGAGAGAGAAACAGTCACAGCCATACAACAACTCACTCTCTCTCTCTCTCCTCTCTCTCTCCCTCTCTCTCTCTCTACTTACCTCTGTCCATCGATCAAATGTTCCTCCTTCTTGTAATCGTTTCTCTACCTCTTTCCTCCACACGAAGTCAAAGTGCTTGGTCATCTTCCACTATCTCTAATAATTATCTCACTTTCTCTATCTTTAATATTTATTTATACTTGCTCACTTTTTCTCTCTCTCTTTCTCTCTCTCTCTTTCTTTTTTTCTCTCTCTCTCTCTCTCTCTCTCTCTCTCTCTCTCTCTCTCTCTCTCTCTCACAGCGGGTTCCCTGAAGACATTAGGTGGAGTGATCTGGAAAAAAAAGAGAGATAATTAGAGATAGAGATAATTAGAGAGAGAGATAATTAGAGAGAGAGATAATTAGAGATAGAGATAATTAGAGAGAGAGATAATTAGAGATAGAGATAATTAGAGATAGAGATAATTAGAGATAGAGATAATTAGAGAGAGAGATAATTAGAGATAGAGATAATTAGAGAGAGAGATAATTAGAGAGAGAGATAATTAGAGAGAGATAATTAGAGATAGAGATAATTAGAGAGAGAGATAATTAGAGAGAGATAATTAGAGATAGAGATAATTAGAGAGAGATAATTAGAGAGAGAGATAATTAGAGATAGAGATAATTAGAGAGAGATAATTAGAGAGAGAGATAATTAGAGAGAGAGATAATTAGAGAGAGAGATAATTAGAGAGAGAGATAATTAGAGAGAGAGATAATTAGAGAGAGATAATTAGAGAGAGAGATAATTAGAGATAGAGATAATTAGAGAGAGAGATAATTAGAGAGAGAGATAATTAGAGATAGTAATTTAGAGTTAGAGTTTAGAGAAAGTGATTGGGAGATAGAGGAAAGAATAGAGAGACTGAGAGAGACTGAGAGAGAGAGAGAGAGAGAGAGAGAGAGAGAGAGAGAGAGAGAGAGAGAGAGAGAATATAATGAAATTTTGATAAGAAACAATGATAAAAAAGCAATCAGAGAGAGAGAGAAGAGAGAGAGAGAGAGAGAGAGAGAGAGAGAGAGAGAGAGAGAGAGAGAGAGAGAGAGAGAGACATTTTTCGCCATTTTAGAGGAAACAGGGCGTGACAATCTTGCGCCAGAGAGAGAGAGAGAGAGAGAGAGAGAGAGAGAGAGAGAGAGAGAGAGAGAGAGAGAGAGAGAGAGAGAGAGAGAGAGAGATGAGATGGAAATTGTAAGAAGAGAAGAGTGCATAAGGAAAGAAGAGAAGAGGAGGAGGAGGAGGAGGAGGAGGAGGAGGAGGAGGAGGAGGAGGAGATAAAAGTAAGGTAAGTTTTCATACATGTACGTGTGTGTGTGTGTGTGTGTGTGTGTGTGTGTGTGTGTGTGTGTGTGTGTGTGTGTGTGTGTGTGTGTGTGTGTGTGTCTGCACGGGAGAGGTGAGAGTAACAAGGATTTATGAGACAATAGGGAGGCTCTCTCTCTCTCTCTCTCTCTCTCTCTCTCTCTCTCTCTCTCTCTCTGTGTCTGTGTTTAAAGTGAGTAATTATATCATTCACACACGCACACACACACACACACACACACACACACACACACGTACATAGCGAGAGAGAGAGAGAGAGAGAGAGAGAGAGAGAGAGAGAGAGAGAGAGAGAGAGAGAGAGAGAGAGAGAGAGAGAGATCAGTGTATAACCTTCAGAATAGTGTTACGTTACGCACACACGCACACACGCGCACACACACACACACACACACAGGTATGGAGAGAAAGAAAGAGAGAGAGAGAGAGAGAGAGAGAGAGAGAGGAGAGAGAGAGAGAGAGAGAGAGAGAGAGAGAGGGAAAGGTAGAGAGAGGGAGAGGGAGTGAAACAATAACAATCTCTCTCTCTCTCTCTCTCTCTCTCTCTCTCTCTCTCTCTCTCTCTCTCTCCAAAACATATCTGAGAGGAAAAAAAAATTAAAAGGAAGAAGAAGAAGAGGAAGAGGAGGAGGAGGAGGAGGAGGAGGAGGAGGAGGAAGAGGAGGAGGAGGAGGAGGAGGAGGAAGACTTTTGACGTCATATAAACAAAAGATTATTCCTCTCTCTCTCTCTCACTTTCTCTAACTTGATCTCGCGCTCTCT
>JAPQNM010001272.1:0-10314 GCA_029783475.1 Metacarcinus magister | reverse complement strand
AAGAGAGAAGAAGGAAAACATATATGTAAGATGATAAATGGAATAGCACTATAGTCCGACAGATCTTAGGAGAGCTTTCTGGTGGGACAGAATACAGTATTCCCATGGGTCCAACACTGCCATATCTCCTTCGCTCTGATTGGCTGGTGAGTGACCTGAGCCGAGGCCTACGTGAGAGTTTTTATATAAATATTAAGTTTCATTTTACTGCGTAATAATGAGTCATAGAACAAATATTCATAATTACAGTTGTACAGTTTAATTATGTCTATCAGATGCTGCAATGATATTTCCAATATCTCTAATAGCTTTCGGGAAAATGAGAAGGAAAGTCATGTTTTTATATATATATAAAGTTTAATTATACTGCGTAATTATTAGTCATAGAACAAATATTCATAATATCAGTTGTACAATTTAATTAGGTGTATCAGATGATGCAATGATATTTCCAATATCTCTAATAGCTTTCGAGAAAATGAGGAGGAAAGTCATGTTTTTATATAAATATACGGTTTTATTTTACTGCCTAATTATTAGTCATAGAACAAATATTCATAATGACAGTTGTACAGTTTAATTAGGTGTATCGGATGGTGCAATGATATTTCATATATCTCTAATAGCTTTCGAGAAAATGAGGAAGAAAGTAATTTAAAAAAAAGTAAAATTCACTATATATTAGTACTAGAGCAAATATTCATAATGACAGTAGTAGATTTTAATTAGGTCTATCAGATTCTGTAATGATATTTCCAATATCTCTAATATCTTTCGAGAAAATGAGGAGGAAAGTCGTGTTTTTATATAATTATACGGTTTTATTTTACTGCGTAATTATTAGTCATAGAACAAATATGCATAATGTCAGTTTTAAAGTTTAATTAGGCCTATCAGATGCTGCAATGATATTTCCAATATCTCTAATAGCTTTCGAGAAAATGAGGAGTAAAGTCATGTTTCTATATAAATATAAAGTTTTATTTTACTGCGTAATTATTAATCATAGAACAAATATTCATAATTACAGTTGTTCAGTTTAATTAGGTCTATCAGATGCTGCAATGATATTTCCAGTATCTCTAATAGCTTTCGAGAAAATGAGGAGGAAAACTCATGTTTTTATATAAATATAAAGTTTTATTTTACTGCCAAATTATTAGTCATACAACAAATATTCATAATATCAGTTGTACAGTTTAATTTGGTCCATCAGATGCTACAATGATATTTCCAATATCTCTAATAGCTTTCGAGAAAATGAGGAGGAAAGTCATGTTTTTATATAAATATAAAGTTTTATTTTACTGCGTAATTATGAGTCATAGAACAAATATTCATAATTACAGTTGTACAGTTTAATTAGGTCTATCAGATGCTGCAATGATATTTCCAATATCTCTAATAGCTTTCGGGAAAATGAGAAGGAAAGTCATGTTTTTATATAAATATAAAGTTTAATTTTACTGCGTAATTATTAGTCATAGAACAAATATTCATAATATCAGTTGTACAATTTAATTAGATGTATCGGATGCTGCAATGATATTTCCAATATCTCTAATAGCTTTCGAGAAAATGAGGAGGAAAGTCATGTTTTTATATAAATATTAAGTTTCATTTTACTGCGTAATTATGAGTCATAGAACAAATATTCATAATTACAGTTGTAGAGTTTAATTAGGTCTATCAGATGCTGCAATGATATTTCCAATATCTCTAATAGCTTTCGGGAAAATGAGAAGGAAAGTCATGTTTTTACATATATATAAAGTTTAATTTTACTGCGTAATTATTAGTCATAGAACAAATATTCATAATATCAGTTGTACAGTTTAATTAGGTGTATCAGATGCTGCAATGATATTTCAAATATCTCTAATAGCTTTCGAGAAAATGAGGAAAGAAAAGTCATGTTTTTATATAAATATACGGTTTTATTTTACTGCGTAATTATTAGTCATAGAATAAATATTCATAATGACAGTTGTACAGTTGAATTAAGTGTATCAGGTGATGCAATGATATTTCCAATATCTCTAATAGCTTTCGAGGAAATGAGGAAGAAAGTAATTTTAAAAAAAGTAAAATTCACTATATATTAGTACTAGAGCAAATATTCATAATGACAGTAGTAGATTTTAATTAGGTCTATCAGATTCTGTAATGATATTTCCAATATCTCTAATATCTTTCGAGAAAATGAGGAGGAAAGTCGTGTTTTTATATAATTATACGGTTTTATTTTACTGCGTAATTATTAGTCATAGAACAAATATTCATAATGTCAGTTTTACAGTTTAATTAGGCTATCAGATGCTGCAATGATATTTCCAATATCTCTAATAGCTTTCGAGAAAATGAGGAGGAAAGTCATGTTTCTATATAAATATAAAGTTTTATTTTACTGCGTAATTATTAGTCATAGAACAAATATTCATAATTACAGTTGTTCAGTTTAATTAGGTCTATCAGATGCTGCAATGATATTTCCAATATCTCTAATAGCTTTCGGGAAAATGAGAAGGAAAGTCATGTTTTTATATAAATATAAAGTTTAATTTTACTGCGTAATTATTAGTCATAGAACAAATATTCCTAATATCAGTTGTGCAATTTAGTTCGGTATATCAGATGCTGCAATGATATTTCATATATCTCTAATAGCTTTCGAGAAAATGAGGAGGAAAGTCATGTTTTTATATAAATATTAAGTTTCATTTTACTGCGTAATTATGAGTCATAGAACAAATATTCCTAATTACAGTTGTACAGTTTAATTAGGTCTATCAGATGCTGCAATGATATTTCCAATATCTCTAATAGCTTTCGGGAAAATGAGAAGGAAAGTCATGTTTTTATATAAATATAAAGTTTAATTTTACTGCGTTATTATTAGTCATAGAACAAATATTCATAATATCAGTTTTACAATTTAATTAGGTGTATCAGATACTGCAATGATATTTCCAATATCTCTAATAGCTTTCGAGAAAATGAGGAGGAAATTCATGTTTTTATATAAATATACGGTTTTATTTTACTGCGTAATTATTAGTCATAGAACAAATATTCATAATGACAGTTGTACAGTTGAATTAGGTGTATCAGATGGTGCAATGATATTTCCAATATCTCTAATAGCTTTCGAGAAAATGAGGAAGAAAGTAATTTTTAAAAAAGTAAAATTCTCTATATATTAGTACTAGAGCAAATATTCATAATGACAGTAGTAGAGTTTAATTAGGTCTATCAGATTATGTAATGATATTTCCAATATCTCTAATATCTTTCGAGAAAATGAGGAGGAAAGTCGTGTTTTTATATAATTATACGGTTTTATTTTACTGCGTAATTATTAGTCATAGAACAAATATTCATAATGTCAGTTTTACAGTTTAATTAGGCCTATCAGATGCTGCAATGATATTTCCAATATCTCTAATAGCTTTCGAGAAAATGAGGAGTAAAGTCATGTTTCTATATAAATATAAAGTTTTATTTTACTGCGTAATTATTAGTCATAGAACAAATATTCATAATTACAGTTGTTCAGTTTAATTAGGTCTATCAGATGCTGCAATGATATTTCCAATATCTCTAATAGCTTTCGGGAAAATGAGAAGGAAAGTCATGTTTTTATATAATTATAAAGTTTAATTTTACTGCGTAATTATTAGTCATAGAACAAATATTCATAATATCAGTTTTACAATTTAATTAGGTGTATCAGATGCTGCAATGATATTTCTAATATCTCTAATAGCTTTTGAGAAAATGAGGAGGAAAGTCATGTTTTTATATAAATATACGGTTTTATTTTACTGCCTAATTATTAGTCATAGAACAAATATTCATAATGACAGTTGTACAGTTGAATTAGGTGTATCAGATGGTGCAATGATATTTCCAATATCTCTAATAGCTTTCGAGAAAATGAGGAAGAAAGTAATTTAAAAAAAAGTAAAATTCACTATATATTAGTACTAGAGCAAATATTCATAATGACAGTAGTAGATTTTAATTAGGTCTATCAGATTCTGTAATGATATTTCCAATATCTCTAATATCTTTCGAGAAAAAGAGGAGGAAAGTCGTGTTTTTATATAATTATACGGTTATTATTATTTTACTGCGTAATTATTAGTCATAGAACAAATATTCATAATGTCAGTTTTACAGTTTTATTAGGCCTATCAGATGCTGCAATGATATTTCCAATATCTCTAATAGCTTTTGAGAAAATGAGGAGTAAAGTCATGTTTCTATATAAATATAAAGTATTATTTTACTGCGTAATTATTAGTCATAGAACAAATATTCATAATTACAGTTCTTCAGTTTAATTAGGTCTATCAGATGCTGCAATGATATTTCCAATATCTCTAATAGCTTTCGAGAAAATGAGGAGGAAAGTAATGTTTTTATATAAATATAAAGTTTTATTTTACTGCGTAATTATTAGTCATACAACAAATATTCATAATATCAGTTGTACAGTTTAATTTGGTCCATCAGATGCTGCAATGATATTTCCAATATCTCTAATAGCTTTCGAGAAAATGAGGAGGAAAGTCATGTTTTTATATAAATATAAAGTTTTATTTTACTGCGTAATTATTAGTCATAGAACAAATATTCCTAATATCAGTGTGTACATTTAGTTCGGTATATCAGATGCTGCAATGATATTTCCAATATCTCTAATAGCTTTCGAGAAAATGAGGAGGAAAGTCATGTTTTTATATAAATATTAAGTTTCATTTTACTGCGTAATTATGAGTCATAGAACAAATATTCATAATTACAGTTGTAGAGTTTAATTAGGTCTATCAGATGCTGCAATGATATTTCCAATATCTCTAATAGCTTTCGGGAAAATGAGAAGGAAAGTCATGTTTTTATATAAATATAAAGTTTAATTTTACTGCGTAATTATTAGTCATAGAACAAATATTCATAATATCAGTTTTACAATTTAATTAGGTGTATCAGATACTGCAATGATATTTCCAATATCTCTAATAGCTTTCGAGAAAATGAGGAGGAAATTCATGTTTTTATATAAATATACGGTTTTATTTTACTGCCTAATTATTAGTCATAGAACAAATATTCATAATGACAGTTGTACAGTTGAATTAGGTGTATCAGATGGTGCAATGATATTTCCAATATCTCTAATAGCTTTCGAGAAAATGAGGAAGAAAGTAATTTAAAAAAAAGTAAAATTCGCTATATATTAGTACTAGAGCAAATATTCATAATGACAGTAGTAGAGTTTAATTAGGTCTATCAGATTATGTAATGATATTTCCAATATCTCTAATATCTTTCGAGAAAATGAGGAGGAAAGTCGTGTTTTTATATAATTATACGGTTTTATTTTACTGCGTAATTATTAGTCATAGAACAAATATTCATAATGTCAGTTTTACAGTTTAATTAGGCCTATCAGATGCTGCAATGATATTTCCAATATCTCTAATAGCTTTCGAGAAAATGAGGAGTAAAGTCATGTTTCTATATAAATATAAAGTTTTATTTTACTGCGTAATTATTAGTCATAGAACAAATATTCATAATTACAGTTGTTCAGTTTAATTAGGTCTATCAGATGCTGCAATGATATTTCCAATATCTCTAATAGCTTTCGAGAAAATGAGGAGGAAATTAATGTTTTTATATAAATATAAAGTTTTATTTTACTGCGTAATTATTAGTCATACAACAAATATTCATAATATCAGTTGTTCAGTTTAATTTGGTCCATCAGATACTGCAATGATATTTCGAATATCTCTAATAGCTTTCGAGAAAATGAGGAGGAAAGTCATGTTTTTATATAAATATAAAGTTTTATTTTACTGCGTAATTATGAGTCATAGAAAAAATATTCATAATTACAGTTGTACAGTTTAATTAGGTCTATCAGATGCTGCAATGATATTTCCAATATCTCTAATTGCTTTAGGGAAAATGAGAAGGAAAGTCATGTTTTTATATAAATATAAAGTTTAATTTTACTGCGTAATTATTAGTCATAGAACAAATATTCACAATATCAGTTGTACAATTTAATTAGATGTATCAGATGCTGCAATGATATTTCCAATATCGCTAATAGCTTTCGAGAAAATGAGGAGGAAAGTCATGTTTTTATATAAATATTAAGTTTCATTTTACTGCGTAATTATGAGTCATAGAACAAATATTCATAATTACAGTTGTACAGTTTAATTAGGTCTATCAGATGCTGCAATGATATTTCCAATATCTCTAATAGCTTTCGGGAAAATGAGAAGTAAATCATGTTTTTATATAAATATAAAGTTTAATTTTACTGCGTAATTATTAGTCATAGAACAAATATTCATAATATCAGTTGTACAATTTAATTAGATGTATCAGATGCTGCAATGATATTTCCAATATCTCTAATAGCTTTCGAGAAAATGAGGAGGAAAGTCATGTTTTTATATAAATATTAAGTTTCATTTTACTGCGTAATTATGAGTCATAGAACAAATATTCATAATACAGTTGTAGAGTTTAATTAGGTCTATCAGATGCTGCAATGATATTTCCAATATCTCTAATAGCTTTCGGGAAAATGAGAAGGAAAGTCATGTTTTTATATAAATATAAAGTTTAATTTTACTGCGTAATTATTAGTCATAGAACAAATATTCATAATATCAGTTTTACAATTTAATTAGGTGTATCAGATACTGCAATGATATTTCCAATATCTTTAATAGCTTTCGAGAAAATGAGGAGGAAATTCATGTTTTTATATAAATATACGGTTTTATTTTACTGCCTAATTATTAGTCATAGAACAAATATTCATAATGACAGTTGTACAGTTGAATTAGGTGTATCAGATGGTGCAATGATATTTCCAATATCTCTAATAGCTTTCGAGAAAATGAGGAAGAAAGTAATTTAAAAAAAAGTAAAATTCGCTATATATTAGTACTAGAGCAAATATTCATAATGACAGTAGTAGAGTTTAATTAGGTCTATCAGATTATGTAATGATATTTCCAATATCTCTAATATCTTTCGAGAAAATGAGGAGGAAAGTCGTGTTTTTATATAATTATACGGTTTTATTTTACTGCGTAATTATTAGTCATAGAACAAATATTCATAATGTCAGTTTTACAGTTTAATTAGGCCTATCAGATGCTGCAATGATATTTCCAATATCTCTAATAGCTTTCGAGAAAATGAGGAGTAAAATCATGTTTCTATATAAATATAAAGTTTTATTTTACTGCGTAATTATTAGTCATAGAACAAATATTCATAATTACAGTTGTTCAGTTTAATTAGGTCTATCAGATGCTGCAATGATATTTCCAATATCTCTAATAGCTTTCGAGAAAATGAGGAGGAAATTAATGTTTTTATATAAATATAAAGTTTTATTTTACTGCGTAATTATTAGTCATACAACAAATATTCATAATATCAGTTGTTCAGTTTAATTTGGTCCATCAGATACTGCAATGATATTTCGAATATCTCTAATAGCTTTCGAGAAAATGAGGAGGAAAGTCATGTTTTTATATAAATATTAAGTTTCATTTTACTGCGTAATTATGAGTCATAGAACAAATATTCATAATTACAGTTGTACAGTTTAATTAGGTCTATCAGATGCTGCAATGATATTTCCAATATCTCTAATAGCTTTCGGGAAAATGAGAAGTAAATCATGTTTTTATATAAATATAAAGTTTTATTTTACTGCGTAATTATGAGTCATAGAAAAAATATTCATAATTACAGTTGTACAGTTTAATTAGGTCTATCAGATGCTGCAATGATATTTCCAATATCTCTAATAGCTTTCGAGAAAATGAGGAGGAAAGTCATGTTTTTATATAAATATACGGTTTTATTTTACTGCCTAATTATTAGTCATAGAAAAAATATTCATAATGACAGGTTTACAGTTGAATAAGGTGTATCAGATGGTGCAATGATATTTCCAATATCTCTAATAGCTTTGGAGAAAATGAGGAAGAAAGTAATTTAAAAAAAAAGTAAAATTCACTATATATTAGTACTAGAGCAAATATTCATAATGACAGTAGTAGATTTTAATTAGGTCTATCAGATTCTGTAATGATATTTCCAATATCTCTAATATCTTTCGAGAAAATGAGGAGGAAAGTCGTGTTTTTATATAATTATACGGTTTTATTTTACTGCGTAATTATTAGTCATAGAACAAATATTCATAATGTCAGTTTTACAGTTTAATTAGGCCTATCAGATGCTGCAATGATATTTCCAATATCTCTAATAGCTTTCGAGAAAATGAGGAGTAAAGTCATGTTTCTATATAAATATAAAGTTTCATTTTACTGCGTAATTATTAGTCATAGAACAAATATTCATAATTACAGTTGTTCAGTTTAATTAGGTCTATCAGATGCTGCAATGATATTTCCAATATCTCTAATAGCTTTCGAGAAAATGAGGAGGAAAGTAATGTTTTTATATAAAAATAAAGTTTTATTTTACTGCGTAATTATTAGTCATACAACAAATATTCATAATATCAGTTGTACAGTTTAATTTGGTCCATCAGATGCTGCAATGATATTTTCAATATCTCTAATAGCTTTCGAGAAAATGAGGAGTAAAGTCATGTTTCTATAAAAATATAAAGTTTTATTTTACTGCGTAATTATTAGTCATAGAACAAATATTCATAATTACAGTGTTTCAGTTTAATTAGGTCTATCAGATGCTGCAATGATATTTCCAATATCTCTAATAGCTTTCGGGAAAATGAGAAGGAAAGTCATGTTTTTATATAAATATAAAGTTTAATTTTACTGCGTAATTATTAGTCATAGAACAAATATTCATAATATCAGTTTTACAATTTAATTAGGTGTATCAGATACTGCAATGATATTTCCAATATCTCTAATAGCTTTCGAGAAAATGAAGAGGAAATTCATGTTTTTATATAAATATACGGTTTTATTTTACTGCCTAATTATTAGTCATAGAACAAATATTCATAATGACAGTTGTACAGTTGAATTAGGTGTATCAGATGGTGCAATGATATTTCCAATATCTCTAATAGCTTTCGAGAAAATGAGGAAGAAAGTAATTTTAAAAAAAGTAAAATTCGCTATATATTAGTACTAGAGCAAATATTCATAATGACAGTAGTAGAGTTTAATTAGGTCTATCAGATTATGTAATGATATTTCCAATATCTCTAACATCTTTCGAGAAAATGAGGAGAAAAGTCGTGTTTTTATATAATTATACGGTTTTATTTTACTGCGTAATTATTAGTCATAGAACAAATATTCATAATGTCAGTTTTACAGTTTAATTAGGCCTATCAGATGCTGCAATGATATTTCCAATATCTCTAATAGCTTTCGAGAAAATGAGGAGTAAAGTCATGTTTCTATATAAATATAAAGTTTTATTTTACTGCGTAATTATTAGTCATAGAACAAATATTCATAATTACAGTTGTTCAGTTTAATTAGGTCTATCAGATGCTGCAATGATATTTCCAATATCTCTAATAGCTTTCGAGAAAATGAGGAGGAAATTAATGTTTTTATATAAATATAAAGTTTTATTTTACTGCGTAATTATTAGTCATACAACAAATATTCATAATATCAGTTGTTCAGTTTAATTTGGTCCATCAGATGCTGCAATGATATTTCGAATATCTCTAATAGCTTTCGAGAAAATGAGGAGGAAAGTCATGTTTTTATATAAATATAAAGTTTTATTTTACTGCGTAATTATGAGTCATAGAAAAAATACACATAATTACAGTTGTACAGTTTAATTAGGTCTATCAGATGCTGCAATGATATTTCCAATATCTCTAATTGCTTTAGGGAAAATGAGAAGGAAATTCATGTTTTTATATAAATATAAAGTTTAATTTTACTGCGTAATTATTAGTCATAGAACAATATTCACAATATCAGTTGTACAATTTAATTAGATGTATCAGATGCTGCAATGATATTTCCAATATCGCTAATAGCTTTCGAGAAAATGAGGAGGAAATTCATGTTTTTATATAAATATTAAGTTTCATTTTACTGCGTAATTATGAGTCATAGAACAAATATTCATAATTACAGTTGTACAGTTTAATTAGGTCTATCAGATGCTGCAATGATATTTCCAATATCTCTAATAGCTTTCGGGAAAATGAGAAGTAAATCATGTTTTTATATATATATAAAGTTTAATTTTACTGCGTAATTATTTGTCATAAAACAAATATTCATAATATCA
>JAPQNM010001268.1:0-11163 GCA_029783475.1 Metacarcinus magister | reverse complement strand
GTTTTCTAGAAAATGACGAGGAAAATCATGTTTTTATATAAAAATACGGTTTTATTTTACTGCGTAGTTATTAGTCATAGAACAAATATTCATAATATCAGTTGTTCAGTTGAATTAGGTGTATCAGATGATGCAATGATATTTCCAATATCTCTAATAGCTTTCGAGAAAACGAGGAAGAAAGTAATTTAAAAAAAAGTAAAATTCAGTATTTATTAGTACTAGTGCAAATATTCATAATGACAGTAGTAGATTTTAATCAGGTGTATCAGATGCTGCAATTATATTTCCAATATCACTAATAGCTTTCGAGAAAATGACGAGGAAAATCATGTTTTTATATAAAAATACGTTTTTTTTTACTGCGTAATTATTAGTCATGGAACAAATATTCATAATATCAGTTGTACAGTAGAATTAGTTGTATCAGATGATGCAATGATATTTCCAATATCTCTAATAGCTTTTGAGAAAACGAGGAAGAAAGTAATTTTAAAAAAAGTAAAATTCAGTATTTATTAGTACTAGTGCAAATATTCATAATGACAGTAGTAGATTTTAATCAGGTCTATCAGATGCTGCAATGATATTTCCAATATCTCTAATAGCTTTCGAGAAAATGAGGAGGAAAATCATGTTTTTATATAAATATTAAGTTTCATTTTACTGCGTAATTATTAGTCATAGAACAAATATTCATAATATCAGTTGTACAGTTTAATTAGGTCTATCAGATGCTGCAATGATATTTCCAATATCTCTAATAGCTTTCGAGAAAATGAGGAGGAAAATCATGTTTTTATATAAATATTAAGTTTCATTTTACTGCGTAATTATTAGTCATAGAACAAATATTCATAATATCAGTTGTACAGTTTAATTAGGTCTATCAGATGCTGCAATGATATTTCCAATATCTCTAATAGCTTTCGAGAAAATGAGGAGGAAAGTCATGTTTTTATATAAATATTAAGTTTCAGTTTACTGCGTAATTATTAGCCATAGAACAAATATTCATAATATCAGTTGTACAGTTTAATTAGGTGTATCAGATTCTGCAATGATATTTCCAATATCTCTAATAGCTTTCGAGAAAATGAGGAGAAAAGTTATGTTTATATAGAAATATTAAGTTTCATTTTACTGAGTAATTATTAGTCATAGAACAAATATTCATAATATCAGTTGTACAGTTTAATTAGGTCTATCAGGTGCTGCAATTATATTTCCAAAATCTCTAATAGTTTTCTAGAAAATGACGAGGAAAATACTGTTTTTATATAAAAATACGGTTTTATTTTACTGCGTAGTTATTAGTCATAGAACAAATATTCATAATATCAGTTGTTCAGTTGAATTAGGTGTATCAGATGATGCAATGATATTTCCAATATCTCTAATAGCTTTCGAGAAAACGAGGAAGAAAGTAATTTAAAAAAAAGTAAAATTCAGTATTTATTAGTACTAGTGCAAATATTCATAATGACAGTAGTAGATTTTAATCAGGTGTATCAGATGCTGCAATTATATTTCCAATATCACTAATAGCTTTCGAGAAAATGACGAGGAAAATCATGTTTTTATATAAAAATACGTTTTTTTTTACTGCGTAATTATTAGTCATGGAACAAATATTCATAATATCAGTTGTACAGTAGAATTAGTTGTATCAGATGATGCAATGATATTTCCAATATCTCTAATAGCTTTTGAGAAAACGAGGAAGAAAGTAATTTAAAAAAAAGTAAAATTCAGTATTTATTAGTACTAGTGCAAATATTCATAATGACAGTAGTAGATTTTAATCAGGTCTATCAGATGCTGCAATGATATTTCCAATATCTCTAATAGCTTTCGAGAAAATGAGGAGGAAAATCATGTTTTTATATAAATATTAAGTTTCATTTTACTGCGTAATTATTAGTCATAGAACAAATATTCATAATATCAGTTGTACAGTTTAATTAGGTCTATCAGATGCTGCAATGATATTTCCAATATCTCTAATAGCTTTCGAGAAAATGAGGAGGAAAATCATGTTTTTATATAAATATTAAGTTTCATTTTACTGCGTAATTATTAGTCATAGAACAAATATTCATAATATCAGTTGTACAGTTTAATTAGGTCTATCAGATGCTGCAATGATATTTCCAATATCTCTAATAGCTTTCGAGAAAATGAGGAGGAAAATCATGTTTTTATATAAATATTAAGTTTCAGTTTACTGCGTAATTATTAGCCATAGAACAAATATTCATAATATCAGTTGTACAGTTTAATTAGGTGTATCAGATGCTGCAATGATATTTCCAATATCTCTAATAGCTTTCGAGAAAATGAGGAGAAAAGTTATGTTTATATAGAAATATTAAGTTTCATTTTACTGAGTAATTATTAGTCATAGAACAAATATTCATAATATCAGTTGTACAGTTTAATTAGGTCTATCAGGTGCTGCAATTATATTTCCAAAATCTCTAATAGTTTTCTAGAAAATGACGAGGAAAATCACTGTTTTTATATAAAAATACGGTTTTATTTTACTGCGTAGTTATTAGTCATAGAACAAATATTCATAATATCAGTTGTTCAGTTGAATTAGGTGTATCAGATGATGCAATGATATTTCCAATATCTCTAATAGCTTTCGAGAAAACGAGGAAGAAAGTAATTTAAAAAAAAGTAAAATTCAGTATTTATTAGTACTAGTGCAAATATTCATAATGACAGTAGTAGATTTTAATCAGGTGTATCAGATGCTGCAATTATATTTCCAATATCACTAATAGCTTTCGAGAAAATGACGAGGAAAATCATGTTTTTATATAAAAATACGTTTTTTTTTACTGCGTAATTATTAGTCATGGAACAAATATTCATAATATCAGTTGTACAGTAGAATTAGTTGTATCAGATGATGCAATGATATTTCCAATATCTCTAATAGCTTTCGAGAAAACGAGGAAGAAAGTAATTTAAAAAAAAGTAAAATTCAGTATTTATTAGTACTAGTGCAAATATTCATAATGACAGTAGTAGATTTTAATCAGGTCTATCAGATGCTGCAATGATATTTCCAATATCTCTAATAGCTTTCGAGAAAATGAGGAGGAAAATCATGTTTTTATATAAATATTAAGTTTCATTTTACTGCGTAATTATTAGTCATAGAACAAATATTCATAATATCAGTTGTACAGTTTAATTAGGTCTATCAGATGCTGCAATGATATTTCCAATATCTCTAATAGCTTTCGAGAAAATGAGGAGGAAAATCATGTTTTTATATAAATATAAGTTTCATTTTACTGCGTAATTATTAGTCATAGAACAAATATTCATAATATCAGTTGTACAGTTTAATTAGGTCTATCAGATGCTGCAATGATATTTCCAATATCTCTAATAGCTTTCGAGAAAATGAGGAGGAAAATCATGTTTTTATATAAATATTAAGTTTCATTTTACTGCGTATTATTAGTCATAGAACAAATATTCATAATATCAGTTGTACAGTTTTAATTAGGTGTATCAGATGCTGCAATGATATTTCCAATATCTCTAATAGCTTTCGAGAAAATGAGGAAAAAGTTATGTTTATATAGAAATATTAAGTTTCATTTTACTGAGTAATTATTAGTCATAGAACAAATATTCATAATATCAGTTGTACAGTTTAATTAGGTCTATCAGGTGCTGCAATTATATTTCCAAAATCTCTAATAGTTTTCTAGAAAATGACGAGGAAAATACTGTTTTTATATAAAAATACGGTTTTATTTTACTGCGTAGTTATTAGTCATAGAACAAATATTCATAATATCAGTTGTTCAGTTGAATTAGGTGTATCAGATGATGCAATGATATTTCAAATATCTCTAATAGCTTTCGAGAAAACGAGGAAGAAAGTAATTTAAAAAAAAGTAAAATTCAGTATTTATTAGTACTAGTGCAAATATTCATAATGACAGTAGTAGATTTTAATCAGGTGTATCAGATGCTGCAATTATATTTCCAATATCACTAATAGCTTTCGAGAAAATGACGAGGAAAATCATGTTTTTATATAAAAATACGTTTTTTTTTACTGCGTAATTATTAGTCATGGAACAAATATTCATAATATCAGTTGTACAGTAGAATTAGTTGTATCAGATGATGCAATGATATTTCCAATATCTCTAATAGCTTTTGAGAAAACGAGGAAGAAAGTAATTTTAAAAAAAAGTAAAATTCAGTATTTATTAGTACTAGTGCAAATATTCATAATGACAGTAGTAGATTTTAATCAGGTCTATCAGATGCTGCAATGATATTTCCAATATCTCTAATAGCTTTCGAGAAAATGAGGAGGAAAATCATGTTTTTATATAAATATTAAGTTTCATTTTACTGCGTAATTATTAGTCATAGAACAAATATTCATAATATCAGTTGTACAGTTTAATTAGGTCTATCAGATGCTGCAATGATATTTCCAATATCTCTAATAGCTTTCGAGAAAATGAGGAGGAAAATCATGTTTTTATATAAATATTAAGTTTCATTTTACTGCGTAATTATTAGTCATAGAACAAATATTCATAATATCAGTTGTACAGTTTAATTAGGTCTATCAGATGCTGCAATGATATTTCCAATATCTCTAATAGCTTTCGAGAAAATGAGGAGGAAAAGTCATGTTTTTATATAAATATTAAGTTTCATTTTACTGCGTAATTATTAGCCATAGAACAAATATTCATAATATCAGTTGTACAGTTTAATTAGGTGTATCAGATGCTGCAATGATATTTCCAATATCTCTAATAGCTTTCGAGAAAATGAGGAGAAAAGTTATGTTTATATAGAAATATTAAGTTTCATTTTACTGAGTAATTATTAGTCATAGAACAAATATTCATAATATCAGTTGTACAGTTTAATTAGGTCTATCAGGTGCTGCAATTATATTTCCAAAATCTCTAATAGTTTTCTAGAAAATGACGAGGAAAATCATGTTTTTATATAAAAATACGGTTTTATTTTACTGCGTAGTTATTAGTCATAGAACAAATATTCATAATATCAGTTGTTCAGTTGAATTAGGTGTATCAGATGATGCAATGATATTTCCAATATCTCTAATAGCTTTCGAGAAAACGAGGAAGAAAGTAATTTAAAAAAAAGTAAAATTCAGTATTTATTAGTACTAGTGCAAATATTCATAATGACAGTAGTAGATTTTAATCAGGTGTATCAGATGCTGCAATTATATTTCCAATATCACTAATAGCTTTCGAGAAAATGACGAGGAAAATGATGTTTTCATATAAAAATACGTTTTTTTTTACTGCGTATTTATTAGTCATGGAACAAATATTCATAATATCAGTTGTACAGTTGAATTAGTTGTATCAGATGATGCAATGATATTTCCAATATCTCTAATAGCTTTCGAGAAAACGAGGAAGAAAGTAATTTAAAAAAAGTAAAATTCAGTATTTATTAGTACCAGTGCAAATATTCATAATGACAGTAGTAGATTTTAATCAGGTCTATCAGATGCTGCAATGATATTTCCAATATCTCTAATAGCTTTCGAGAAAATGAGGAGGAAAATCATGTTTTTATATAAATATTAAGTTTCATTTTACTGCGTAATTATTAGTCATAGAACAAATATTCATAATATCAGTTGTACAGTTTAATTAGGTCTATCAGATGCTGCAATGATATTTCCAAATATCTCTAATAGCTTTCGAGAAAATGACGAGGAAAATCATGTTTTTATATAAAAATTAAGTTTCATTTTACTGCGTAGTTATTAGTCATAGAACAAATATTCATAATATCAGTTGTACAGTTTAATTAGGTCTATCAGGTGCTGCAATTATATTTCCAAAATCTCTAATAGCTTTCTAGAAAATGACGAGGAAAATCATGTTTTTATATAAAAATACGGTTTTATTTTACTGCGTAGTTATTAGTCATAGAACAAATATTCATAATATCAGTTGTTCAGTTGAATTAGGTGTATCAGATGATGCAATGATATTTCCAATATCTCTAATAGCTTTCGAGAAAACGAGGAAGAAAGTAATTTAAAAAAAAGTAAAATTCAGTATTTATTAGTACTAGTGCAAATATTCATAATGACAGTAGTAGATTTTAATCAGGTGTATCAGATGCTGCAATTATATTTCCAATATCACTAATAGCTTTCGAGAAAATGACGAGGAAAATCATGTTTTTATATAAAAATACGTTTTTTTTTACTGCGTAATTATTAGTCATGGAACAAATATTCATAATATCAGTTGTACAGTAGAATTAGTTGTATCAGATGATGCAATGATATTTCCAATATCTCTAATAGCTTTCGAGAAAACGAGGAAGAAAGTAATTTAAAAAAAAGTAAAATTCAGTATTTATTAGTACTAGTGCAAAATATTCATAATGACAGTAGTAGATTTTAATCAGGTCTATCAGATGCTGCAATGATATTTCCAATATCTCTAATAGCTTTCGAGAAAATGAGGAGGAAAATCATGTTTTTATATAAATATTAAGTTTCATTTTACTGCGTAATTATTAGTCATAGAACAAATATTCATAATATCAGTTGTACAGTTTAATTAGGTCTATCAGATGCTGCAATGATATTTCCAATATCTCTAATAGCTTTCGAGAAAATGAGGAGGAAAAGTCATGTTTTATATAAAATATTAAGTTTCATTTTACTGAGTAATTATTAGTCATAGAACAAATATTCATAATATCAGTTGTACAGTTTAATTAGGTCTATCAGATGCTGCAATGATATTTCCAATATCTCTAATAGCTTTCGAGAAAATGAGGAGGAAAATCATGTTTTTATATAAAATATACGTTTCATTTTACTGCGTAATTATTAGTCATAGAACAAATATTCATAATATCAGTTGTACAGTTTGAATTAGGTGTATCAGATGCTGCAATGATATTTCCAATATCTCTAATAGCTTTTCGAGAAAACGAGGAAGAAAGTATTTAAAAAAAAGTTTTATTTTACTGCGTATTATTAGTCATAGAACAAATATTCATAATGATCAGTAGTACAGTTTTAATTAGGTCTATCAGATGCTGCAATTATATTTCCAATATCTCTAATAGCTTTCGAGAAAATGACGAGGAAAATCATGTTTTTATATAAAAATACGTTTTATTTTACTGCGTAATTATTAGTCATAGAACAAATATTCATAATATCAGTTGTACAGTTTAATTAGGTGTATCAGATGCTGCAATGATATTTCCAATATCTCTAATAGCTTTCGAGAAAATGACGAGGAAAATCATGTTTTTATATAAAATAAGTTTTCATTTTTACTGCGTAATTATTAGTCATAGAACAAATATTCATAATATCAGTTGTACAGTTTAATTAGGTCTATCAGATGCTGCAATGATATTTCCAATATCTCTAATAGCTTTCGAGAAAATGAGGAGGAAAGTCATGTTTTTATATAAATATTAAGTTTCAGTTTTACTGCGTAATTATTAGTCATAGAACAAATATTCATAATATCAGTTGTACAGTTTAATTAGGTCTATCAGATGCTGCAATGATATTTCCAATATCTCTAATAGCTTTCGAGAAAATGAGGAGAAAAGTTATGTTTATATAGAAATATTAAGTTTCATTTTACTGAGTAATTATTAGTCATAGAACAAATATTCATAATATCAGTTGTACAGTTTAATTAGGTCTATCAGGTGCTGCAATTATATTTCCAAAATCTCTAATAGTTTTCTAGAAAATGACGAGGAAAATCATGTTTTTATATAAAAATACGGTTTTATTTTACTGCGTAGTTATTAGTCATAGAACAAATATTCATAATATCAGTTGTTCAGTTGAATTAGGTGTATCAGATGATGCAATGATATTTCAAATATCTCTAATAGCTTTCGAGAAAACGAGGAAGAAAGTAATTTAAAAAAAAGTAAAATTCAGTATTTATTAGTACTAGTGCAAATATTCATAATGACATTAGTAGATTTTAATCAGGTGTATCAGATGCTGCAATTATATTTCCAATATCACTAATAGCTTTCGAGAAAATGACGAGGAAAATCATGTTTTTATATAAAAATACGTTTTTTTTTACTGCGTAATTATTAGTCATGGAACAAATATTCATAATATCAGTTGTACAGTAGAATTAGTTGTATCAGATGATGCAATGATATTTCCAATATCTCTAATAGCTTTTGAGAAAACGAGGAAGAAAGTAATTTAAAAAAAAGTAAAATTCAGTATTTATTAGTACTAGTGCAAATATTCATAATGACAGTAGTAGATTTTAATCAGGTCTATCAGATGCTGCAATGATATTTCCAATATCTCTAATAGCTTTCGAGAAAATGAGGAGGAAAATCATGTTTTTATATAAATATTAAGTTTCATTTTACTGCGTAATTATTAGTCATAGAACAAATATTCATAATATCAGTTGTACAGTTTAATTAGGTCTATCAGATGCTGCAATGATATTTCCAATATCTCTAATAGCTTTCGAGAAAATGAGGAGGAAAATCATGTTTTTATATAAATATTAAGTTTCATTTTACTGCGTAATTATTAGTCATAGAACAAATATTCATAATATCAGTTGTACAGTTTAATTAGGTCTATCAGATGCTGCAATGATATTTCCAATATCTCTAATAGCTTTCGAGAAAATGAGGAGGAAAGTCATGTTTTTATATAAATATTAAGTTTCAGTTTACTGCGTAATTATTAGCCATAGAAAATATATTCATAATATCAGTTGTACAGTTTAATTAGGTGTATCAGATTCTGCAATGATATTTCCAATATCTCTAATAGCTTTCGAGAAAATGAGGAGAAAAGTTATGTTTATATAGAAATATTAAGTTTCATTTTACTGAGTAATTATTAGTCATAGAACAAATATTCATAATATCAGTTGTACAGTTTAATTAGGTCTATCAGGTGCTGCAATTATATTTCCAAAATCTCTAATAGTTTTCTAGTAAATGACGAGGAAAATCATGTTTTTATTTAAAAATACGGTTTTATTTTACTGCGTAGTTATTAGTCATAGAACAAATATTCATAATATCAGTTGTTCAGTTGAATTAGGTGTATCAGATGATGCAATGATATTTCCAATATCTCTAATAGCTTTCGAGAAAACGAGGAAGAAAGTAATTTAAAAAAAAGTAAAATTCAGTATTTATTAGTACTAGTGCAAATATTCATAATGACAGTAGTAGATTTTAATCAGGTGTATCAGATGCTGCAATTATATTTCCAATATCACTAATAGCTTTCGAGAAAATGACGAGGAAAATCATGTTTTTATATAAAAATACGTTTTTTTTTACTGCGTAATTATTAGTCATGGAACAAATATTCATAATATCAGTTGTACAGTAGAATTAGTTGTATCAGATGATGCAATGATATTTCCAATATCTCTAATAGCTTTTGAGAAAACGAGGAAGAAAGTAATTTAAAAAAAGTAAAATTCAGTATTTATTAGTACTAGTGCAAATATTCATAATGACAGTAGTAGATTTTAATCAGGTCTATCAGATGCTGCAATGATATTTCCAATATCTCTAATAGCTTTCGAGAAAATGAGGAGGAAAATCATGTTTTTATATAAATATTAAGTTTCATTTTACTGCGTAATTATTAGTCATAAAACAAATATTCATAATATCAGTTGTACAGTTTAATTAGGTCTATCAGATGCTGCAATGATATTTCCAATATCTCTAATAGCTTTCGAGAAAATGAGGAGAAAAGTTATGTTTTATATAGAAATATTAAGTTTCATTTTACTGAGTAATTATTAGTCATAGAACAAATATTCATAATATCAGTTGTACAGTTTAATTAGGTCTATCAGGTGCTGCAATTATATTTCCAAAATCTCTAATAGTTTTCTAGAAAATGACGAGGAAAATACTGTTTTTATATAAAAATACGGTTTTATTTTACTGCGTAGTTATTAGTCATAGAACAAATATTCATAATATCAGTTGTTCAGTTGAATTAGGTGTATCAGATGATGCAATGATATTTCAAATATCTCTAATAGCTTTCGAGAAAACGAGGAAGAAAGTAATTTAAAAAAAAGTAAAATTCAGTATTTATTAGTACTAGTGCAAATATTCATAATGACATTAGTAGATTTTAATCAGGTGTATCAGATGCTGCAATTATATTTCCAATATCACTAATAGCTTTCGAGAAAATGACGAGGAAAATCATGTTTTTATATAAAAATACGTTTTTTTTTACTGCGTAATTATTAGTCATGGAACAAATATTCATAATATCAGTTGTACAGTAGAATTAGTTGTATCAGATGATGCAATGATATTTCCAATATCTCTAATAGCTTTTGAGAAAACGAGGAAGAAATTAATTTAAAAAAAGTAAAATTCAGTATTTATTAGTACTAGTGCAAATATTCATAATGACAGTAGTAGATTTTAATCAGGTCTATCAGATGCTGCAATGATATTTCCAATATCTCTAATAGCTTTCGAGAAAATGAGGAGGAAAATCATGTTTTTATATAAATATTAAGTTTCATTTTACTGCGTAATTATTAGTCATAGAAACAAATATTCATAATATCAGTTGTACAGTTTAATTAGGTCTATCAGATGCTGCAATGATATTTCCAATATCTCTAATAGCTTTCGAGAAAATGAGGAGAAAAGTATGTTTTTATATAAATATTAAGTTTCATTTTACTGAGTAATTATTAGTCATAGAACAAATATTCATAATATCAGTTGTACAGTTTAATTAGGTCTATCAGATGCTGCAATGATATTTCCAATATCTCTAATAGCTTTCGAGAAAATGAGGAGGAAAGTCATGTTTTATATAAATATTAAGTTTCATTTTACTGCGTAATTATTAGTCATAGAACAAATATTCATAATATCAGTTGTACAGTTTAATTAGGTGTATCAGATGCTGCAATGATATTTCCAAATATCTCTAATAGCTTTCGAGAAAATGAGGAGGAAAAGTCATGTTTTATATAAAAATAAGTTTCATTTTACTGCGTAATTATTAGTCATAGAACAAATATTCATAATATCAGTTGTACAGTTTAATTAGGTGTATCAGATGCTGCAATATAT
>JAPQNM010001265.1:0-14147 GCA_029783475.1 Metacarcinus magister | reverse complement strand
TGTAACAGTCTCCCCTAGACACCATCAGAAAATGTGCGGTTACCACTCTGGTGAGAATGTGTTGCTCCACCACATACTATTATAACTTTATTTATTTATTTATTTATTTATTTATTTATTTATTTATTTATTTATTATCCCTTCGCTGACTCAGCCTTACTCAGCCAGCGTGCCCGCCAAACACCACGTCACGCATCACATCGAGACAACAGGACCACCGGTACATGCCAAGGCCCGTCGCTTGGCTCCAGAACGCTACCGTCAAGCCAAGGCCGAGTTCGAGTCTCTAATGCGCCAAGGTATTGTGCGGCCCAGCAGCAGCAACTGGTCATCAGCCCTCCACGTCGTCCCCAAGAAGAACGGCGACATACGGCCCTGTGGAGACTACCGTGCCCTCAACTCTCACACCCAGATGGACAGATACCCTGTGCCAAACATCCAGGAGTTCTCGTCCCAACTCGCTGGCTCCACCATCTTCTCACGCATAGACCTCGTCAAGGCCTTTCATCAGATTCCAGTACACCCTGACGACATCCCGAAGACCGCCATCATCACGCCCTTCGGTCTGTTTGAGTACGTCAGGATGCCCTTTGGACTCATGAATTCGGCCCAGTCCTTCCAACGTTTCATCGACGAGGTTCTTCGAGGCCTGCCCTTCTGCTTCGCGTACATCGACGACCTACTCATCGCAAGCCCAGATGAAGCCTCACACCGACAACACCTTCACCAAGTCCTCACCCGCTTACAAGACTATGGCGTACAGATCAATGTGGACAAGTCTGAGTTCGGTGTCACCTCTCTCACCTTCCTCGGCCACACTGTAACTCCAGCAGGCATCGCTCCACTCTACACGAAGTGTGAAGCCATTCAGCAGTTCCCGAAGCCGTCCACCCAGCGGAAACTCAAAGAATTCCTGGGTATGATCAACTACTACAACCGCTTCATCCCACACTGCTCTCTCCTGCTTCAGCCACTCTACGCCATGGTCAAGCCCTGTAAGCGTGGCCAGTCTGTCACTCTCATCTGGACTTCGGACGCTGACGCTGCCTTCCTCGCAGCTAAGAAGGCCCTCAGCGACACAGTCACGCTGTCTTTCCCATCCCCTGACGCGGAGATTTCCATAGTGACAGACGCCTCCGACACTGGGACTGGTGCCATCCTCCAACAACTTGTCGACAGTGCCTGGAAGCCGATTGCCTTCTTCTCACAGAAGCTCAACACGGCCGAAACCAAGTACAGCGCATACGACCGAGAACTTCTCGCCATCTACAAGGCTGTCAAGCGCTTCCGCTACTTCGTTGAAGGCCGTCGCTTCCATGTGTACACTGATCACAAGCCTCTTACTACTGCTTTCCTGAGAAACAAGGACTCCTACACTCCACGGCAGTTTCGCCACATGGACTACCTTTCCCAATTCACCACCGACATCAGGTACATCAAAGGCGCGGACAACGCTCCAGCAGACGCCCTCTCCCGCAACATTACTGCTGTGACGTCTTCTTCTCTTGATTACGCCGCCATAGCTGCCGACCAGTCTGGCGACGCCGAACTGGACAAGCTATTGTACAACCCGGCGCTCAAGATAAAGAAACTCACGCTCCCAGGCACCAAGATCGCTCTCTACGCTGACGTCTCCACAGACGCTGTCCGTCCCTACCTGCCACAGCGACATCGCTACCAGGCCTTCCGTCAGTTTCACGATCTCTCTCACCCTGGCATCCGAGCTACACAGCACTTGATGACGTCTCGTTTCATCTGGGAGGGTATCAACAAGGATGTCAGACTCTGGACTCGTACCTGCACCAACTGTCAAGCCTCCAAGGTGACTCGGCATACTCACTCTCCGCCCGGCACTTTCACACCCGTAACGGAGAGATTCGACCACATCCACATTGACCTGGTCGGCCCCCTGCCACCCTCTGCCGGTCATCGTTACATTCTCACCTGTGTGGATCGTTTTACACGTTGGGCCGAAGCCGCCCCCATCACTGACATCACAACGGACACTGTCGCCCACGCTTTCATCGCTACTTGGGTCTCCAGGTTCGGTGTTCCTCTCAGCCTCACTTCAGACCGCGGCGGCCAGTTCGAGGCCAACGTGTGGAACAAGGTCATGACCCTGCTCGGCATCCGCCGCTACAGGACTTCCAGCTACCACCCGCAGGCCAATGGCATGGTCGAACGGTTCCATCGCCAACTGAAGTCCTCCCTCATGGCCTCCACCCAACGAGAGAATTGGTCCCTGGCTCTCCCCATTGTTCTCCTCGGCATCAGGTCCTCCCTGAAGGAAGACCTACACCACTCCTCGGCTGAGCTGGTTTACGGCACCAACCTTAGGCTCCCAGGCGAACTTCTAGTCAAAACACCCGACCCTGCACCCTGCAGCGTCCAAGACTTCGCCTCCCGCCTCAAAGGTGTCATGAGAAGCCTTCAGCCAGTGCAGCCTCGTTCTTCCCCGATGAAGACCTTTGTGAGCCAGGACCTCGACACCTGCACCCACGTCTTCATACGCGTGGATGCCGTCCGCCGGCCTCTGACACAGCCCTACCAGGGACCCTACCTCGTCCTGAGAAGGACCAGGAAGACTGTCACCATTGACAGGAACGGTGCTCAAGACGCAGTGGCCATCGACCGAGTCAAACCGGCATATCTGTTGGCCCCAGATCAGGCTCCTGTTATGTCGCACCGCACCACTAAGATCTCTTTCCTCCTTCGTCGTCACTAGGGGGGGGAGTATTGTAACAGTCTCCCCTAGACACCATCAGAAAATGTGCGGTTACCACTCTGGTGAGAATGTGTTGCTCCACCACATACTATTATAACTTTATTTTTATTGTATTTTTCAATACTCATTATATGTTCTTTATTTATGTTTTTCTTTTTATTATATTATTATATATTTTGTTGTGCTGCTGACCAGCGCACTGTCCACAAACAGTGCGCATATTCAAAAACATTGTTCATCAACTCTTCAGCAATTGTTACCTACAGTCTCTATATTTTGTCAATAAAATAACCTTAACTGGATCTGAGTTTTCTCATTCTCCAGTGGACCAACTAGCTACAAACACTCCCAAGCACCCAATGCTACAAACATATTCATACATAAGAAAAAATGTATTTTTTTTTATATAAATTTCAATACAGTGTAAGTCCTTCTCTGTGACAGAAGGTGAACACATACATACTAAAAAATAAATGTATTTTTTGTATATAAACTCTAATAGAGTATAAGTCCTTCTCTGAGACAGAAGGTGAACACATTCATCCACGTTTGCTCTGAAATTACCAACGGAAACCATTGACAGGCTCTAGAGAGCCCAAGTATCACCTAGATGGGGACAAGAGACACAACCAACCAACCAACAGGCAGTATGATAAGTAAAGGTAGGTATTATTTTTTAAATATAATGTTTTGTGTATCCCTTAAGGGTTTTTTTTTCATTCATTCGGATGTTTATGTGTCTGGACAAAGTTGTTCTCTGCTACTGGTACCATGTAACCCAGTACAACCAGCCGCATGGTCGTGTTGTCGGTGACATAACCGGCTCTCACACTGGAATACCAGTGAGGAGGGTGTGTTGGATATCCAGATGGATTAAAAATAAGACCACACAAAGGACAGATGAACTCACCGTGATGAGTCAATGGCCATCCAATTCCAGCTATGCGTAAAATAGATGGACAGCCGGGAATTTCTCCCTCAGGATATCTGCGTCCCTGCCCTTGGCTAGCAGTCAGCATAGCCCCTGATCTGGCTGGTTGGGGTGGGCCTTGAGACCCTTCCTCGCGAAAACAGTCCCCCATTACAAAAAATATCGCACTAGAGTTAACCATATTTGGGTTAATAACAAAGGTTACCAACACAGGAGTGCAATGATGAGCCTCGCCCTGGGAAAACAGACTTCATGATCACGGTGTCTCCTTTGCCAGGTAAGTATTTTAAATATACTATCAGGTTAAGAAAAGTGTGTACAATGTACCCGCCGCCATGTTTGCTCTGAAATTACCAACTAACACCACTGTCAGGCTCTAGATATCCGTGTGTCACTTACATGTAGACACGATAGCCAACCAACCAACTAATCAACCAACAGGCACCAAGGTAAGTAAAGGTACGTACTATTTTTTACAAATAATTTTTTTTTATTTATCCTAACAGGTTTCTTTTTTTTTTATTCATTTGCAGGTTTATGTGTCTGGTCAGAGTTGTTCTCTGCTACTGGTACCATGTAACCCAGTACAACCAGCTGCATGGTCGGGCTGTCGGCGACTAAACCGGCTCCCCCACTGGAATACCAGTGAGGAGGGTGTGTTGGACATCCAGATGGATTAGAAATAAGACCACAAAATGGGCAGATGGACTCACCCGTGATGATTTAATGGCCATCCCATCCCAGCAATGGGTAAAATAGCGGGTTTGCAGGGAATTTTTCCCTCAGGACCTCTGCGTCCCTGTCCTTGGCTAGCAGTCAGCCCAGCCCCTGATCTAGCTGGTTGGGATGGGACTTGCAACCCTTCCTCGCGAACGCTATCCCCCACTACCAAAAATATCTCACTCGATTTAACCATATTTGGGTTAATCGCAAGGGTTACCAACACCGGAGTGCATTGGTGGGAAAACCACCTTCATGATCAGGGTGTCTCCTGTGCTAGGTAAGTATTCAAAAACAGCAAACAGATTAAGAAAAGTATGTACAATGTACACGCCGCCAAGCTAACTCTGAAAAAACCAACGAATAACATTGACGGGCTCTAGACATCTCGTGTGACACCTAGATGGTAATTGTGAATGTGAGGCAAAACATGATTTTTATCAAATGTAATATTTAGACTAAAGCAGATAATGAGCTACAAAAACAAGAAGAAATACAATAAAATCGCAGTAGTAGCAGCTGTCGGTTATACACAAGCACAATATCTTGACGTAACCTTTACGTATTGAAAGTTTTACTCATTTCATATAAGAAATAGTAACGTTGCATCTACTGAAGGAACTTTTTCATTCCACGTTTCAAGGTAAGTGTATACAGTATATAGACTCCAATAAAGAGTAAGTCTTTCTCTTTGACAGCAGGTGAACTTACTGAAAAAAATCAGAAATGTATTGTTTGAATATAGATTTCAATACAAAGTAAGTCCTTCTCTGCGACAGAAGGTGAACACATTGATACACAATAAGAAATGTATGTTTTGTATATAACCTCCAATACAGAGTAAGTCCTTCTCTGTGAGAGAAGGTGAACATATTCATACATAAGAAGAAATGTATTTTTTTAATATAAATTCCAATACAGTGTAAGTCCTTCTCTGTGAAAGAAGGTGAACACATGCATACATAAAAATAAATGTATTTTTTGTATATAAACTCTAATAGAGTGTAAGTCCTTCTCTGCGACAGAAGGTGAACACATTGATACACAATAAGAAATGTATGTTTTGTATATAACCTCCAATACAGAGTAAGTCCTTCTCTGTGAGAGAAGGTGAAAATATTCATACATAAGAAGAAATGTATTTTTTTTTATATAAATTCCAATACAGTGTAAGTCCTTCTCTGTGTCAGAAGGTGAACACAATCATACATAAAAATAAATGTATTTTTTGTATATAAACTCTAATAGAGTGTAAGTCCTTCTCTGAGACAGAAGGTGAACACATTCATCCACGTTTGCTCTGAAATTACCGACGAACACCATTGACAGGCTCTAGATAGCCCAAGTATCACCTAGATGGGGACAAGAAACATAACCAACAAACCAACAGGCAGTAAGATAAGTAAAGGTAGGTATAATATTTTACATATAATGTTTTGTTTATCCCTTAAGAGTTTTTTTTCATTCATTCGGATGTTTATGTGTCTGGACAAAGTTGTTCTCTGTTACTGGTACCATGTAACCCAGTACAACCGGCCGCATGGTCGTGTTGTCGGTGACATAACCGGCTCTCCCACTGGAATACCAGTGAGGAGGGTGTGCTGGATATCCAGATGGATTAAAAATAAGACCACAGAAAGGACAGATGAACTCACCGTGATGAGTCAATGGCCATCCAATTCCAGCTAAGGGTAAAGGAGATGGTCAGCCGGGAATTTCTCCCTCATGTTATCTGCGTTCCTCCCCTTGGCTAGCAGTCAGCATAGCGCCTGATCTGGCTGGTTGGGGTGGGCCTTGAGACCTTTCCCCGCGAACACAGTCCCACATTACCAAAAATATCGCACTAGAGTTAATCATATTTGGGTTAATAAGAAAGGTCACCAATACCGGAGTGCAATGATGAGCCTCGCCCTGGGAAAACAGACTTCATGATCACGGTGTCTCCTTTCCAAGGTAAGTATTTTAAATATACTAGCAGGTTAAGAATAGTGTGTACAATGTACCCGCCGCCATGTTTGCTCTGAAATTACCAACGAAAACCATTGACAGGCTCTAGATAGCCCAAGTATCACCTAGATGGGGACAAGAAACACAACCAACCAACCAACAGGCAGTATGATAAGTAAAGGTAGGTATTAATTTTTACATATAATGTTTTGTTTATCCCTTAAGAGTTTTTTTTTCATTCATTCGGATGTTTATGTGTCTGGACAAAGTTGTTCTCTGCTACTGGTACCATGTAACCCAGTACAACCGGCCGCATGGTCGTGTTGTCGGTGACATAACCGGCTCTCACACTGGAATACCAGTGAGGAGGGTGTGTTGGATATCCAGATGGATTAAAAATAAGACCACACAAGGACAGATGAACTCACCGTGATGAGTCAATGGCCATCCAATTCCAGCTATGCGTAAAATAGATTGTCAGCCGGGAATTTCTCCCTCAGGATATCTGCGTCCTGCCCTTGGCTAGCAGTCAGCATAGCCCCTTATCTGGCTGGTTGGGATGGGCCTTGAGACCCTTCCCCGCGAACACAGTCCCCCATTACCAAAAATATCGCACTAGGGTTAACCATATTTGGGTTAATAACAAAGATCACCAACACAGGAGTGCAATGATGAGCCTCGCCCTGGGAAAACAGACTTCATGATCACGGTGTCTCCTTTGCCAGGTAAGTATTTTAAATATACTATCAGGTTAAGAAAAGTGTGTACAATGTACCCGCCGCCATGTTTGCTCTGAAATTACCAACTAACACCACTGTCAGGCTCTAGATATCCGTGTGTCACTTACATGGGGACACGATAGCCAACCAACCAACTAACCAACCAACAGGCACCAAGGTAAGTAAAGGTACGTACAATTTTTTACAAATAATATATATTTTTTTTTATCCTAATAGGTTTCTTTTTTTTTTATTGATTTGCAGGTTTATGTGTCTGGTCAGAGTTGTTCTCTTCTACTGGTACCATGTAACCCAGTACAACCAGCCGCATGGTCGTGTTGTCGGTGACATAACCGGCTCTCCCACTGGAATACCAGTAAGGAGGATGTGTTGGATATCCAGATGGATTAAAAATAAGACCACACAATAGACAGATGAACTAACCGTGATGAGTCAATGGCCATCCAATTCCAGCTATGGGTAAAATAGATGGTCAGCCGGGAATTTCTCCCTCAGGATATCTGCGTCCCTGCCCTTGGCTAGCAGTCAGCATAGCCCCTGATCTGGCTGGTTGGGGTTGGCCTTGAGACCCTTCCCCGCGAACACAGTCCCCCATTACAAAAAATATCGCACTCGATTTAACCATATTTGGGTTAATAACAAAGGTCACCAACACCGGAGTGCAATGATGAGCCTTGCCCTGTTAAAACAGACTTCATGATCATTGTGTCTCCTTTCCAAGGTAAATATTTTAAATATACTAGCAGGTTAAGAACATTGTGTACAATGTACCCACCGCCATGTTTGCTCTGAAATTACCAACTAACACCACTGACGGGCTCTAGATATCCGTGTGTCACCTACATCACTTTCATGATCAGGGTGTCTCCTGTGCTAGGTAAGTATTCAAAAGCAGCAAACAGATTAAGAAAAGTGTGTACAATGTACACGCCGCCAAGCTAACTCTGAAAAAACCAACGAACAACATTGACGGGCTCTAGATATCTCGTGTGACACCTAGATGTTAATTGTGAATGTGAGGCAAAACATGATTTTTATCAAATGTAATATTTAGACTAAAGCAGATAATGAGCTACAACAACAAAAAGAAATACAACAAAATCGCAGTAGTAGCAGCTGTCGGTTATACACAAGCACAATATCTTGACGTAACCTTTACGTAAGGAAAGTTTTACTCATTTCATATAAGAAATAGTAACGTTGCATCTGCTGAAGGAACTTTTTCATTCCACGTTTCAAGGTAAGTGTATACAGTATATAGACTCCAATAAAGAGTAAGTCTTTCTCTTTGACAGCAGGTGAACTTACTGAAAAAAATCAGAAATGTATTGTTTGAATATAGATTTCAATACAAAGTAAGTCCTTCTCTGCGACAGAAGGTGAACACATTGATACACAATAAGAAATGAATGTTTTGTATATAACCTCCAATACAGAGTAAGTCCTTCTCTGTGAGAGAAGGTGAACATATTCATACATAAGAAGAAATGTATTTTTTTAATATAAATTCCAATACAGTGTAAGTCCTTCTCTGCGACAGAAGGTGAACACATTGATACACAATAAGAAATGTATGTTTTGTATACAACCTCCAATACAGAGTTAGTCTTTCTCTGTGAGAAAAAGTGAACATATTCATACATAAAAAAAATATTTTTTTTCATATAAATTTCAATACAGTGTAAGTCCTTCTCTGTGATAGAAGGTGAACACATGCAAGCTAAAAAATAAATGTATTTTTTGTATATAAACTCTAATAGAGTGTAAGTCCTTCTCTGAGACAGAAGGTGAACACATTCATCCACGTTTGCTCTGAAATTACCAACGAAAACCTTTGACAGGCTCTAGATAGCCCAAGTATCACCTAGATGGGGACAAGAAACACAACCAACCAACCAACAGGCAGTATGATAAGTAAAGGTAGGTATTAATTTTTACATATAATGTTTTGTTTATCCCTTAAGAGTTTTTTTTTCATTCATTCGGATGTTTATGTGTCTGGACAAAGTTGTTCTCTGCTACTGGTACCATGTAACCCAGTACAACCGGCCGCATGGTCGTGTTGTCGGTGACATAACCGGCTCTCACACTGGAATACCAGTGAGGAGGGTGTGTTGGAAATCCAGATGGATTAAAAATAAGACCACACAGAGGACAGATGAACTCAACGTGATGAGTCAATGGCCATCCAATTCCAGCTATGCGTAAAATAGATGGTCAGCCGGGAATTTCTCCCTCAGGATATCTGCGTCCCTGCCCTTGGCTAGCAGTCAGCATAGCCCCTTATCTGGCTGGTTGGGATGGGCCTTGAGACCCTTCCCCGCGAACACAGTCCCCCATTACCAAAAATATCACACTAGGGTTAACCATATTTGGGTTAATAACAAAGATCACCAACACAGGAGTGCAATGATGAGCCTCGCCCTGGGAAAACACACTTCATGATCACGGTGTCTCCTTTGCCAGGTAAGTATTTTAAATATACTATCAGGTTAAGAAAAGTGTGTACAATGTACCAGCCGCAATGTTTGCTCTGAAATTACCAACTAACACCACTGTCAGGCTCTAGATATCCGTGTGTCACTTACATGGGGACATGATAGCCAACCAACCAACTAACCAACCAACAGGCACCAAGGTAAGTAAAGGTACGTACTATTTTTTACAAATAATGTTTTTTTTTTTTATCCTAATAGGTTTCTTTTTTTTTTATTCATTTGCAGGTTTATGTGTCTGGTCAGAGTTGTTCTCTGCTACTGGTACCATGTAACCCAGTACACCCAGCTGCATGGTCGGGCTGTCGGCGACTAAACCGGCTCCCCCACTGGAATACCAGTGAGGAGGGTGTGTTGGACATCCAGATGGATTAGAAATAAGACCACACAATGGGCAGATGGACTCACCAGTGATGATTCAATGGCCATCCCATCCCAGCAATGGGTAAAATAGCGGGTTTGCAGGGAATTTTTCCCTCAGGACCTCTGCGTCCCTGCCCTTGGCTAGCAGTCAGCCCAGCCCCTGATCTAGCTGGTTGGGATGGGACTTGCAACCCTTCCTCGCGAACGCTATCCCCCACTACCAAAAATATCTCACTCGATTTAACCATATTTGGGTTAATCGCAAGGGTCACCAACACCGGAGTGCAGTTGTGAGCCTCAACCTGGGAAAACCACCTTCATGATCAGGGTGTCTCCTGTGCTAGATAAGTATTAAAAAGCAGCAAACAGATTAAGAAAAGTTTGTACAATGTACACGCCGCCAAGCTAATTCTGAAAAAACCAACGAACAACATTGACGGGCTCTAGACATCTAGAGTTGTTCTCTGCTACTGGTACCATGTAACCCAGTACAACCAGCAGCATGGTCGGGCTGTCGGCGACTAAACCGGCTCCCCCACTGGAATACCAGTGAGGAGGGTGTGTTGGATATCCGGATGGATTAAAAATAAGACCACAGAAAGGGCAGATGAACTAACTCAGGAGGGGAAAACTTGAGAAAACGAAGACAGAATAATGAAACGGTTAAAGATAAAAATTGAACATATTGAAAGAAAGAATGAATAATAGAAAAAGAGATAAAAAACGCAAAAAATAACAATACACATGTAAACTGAAGAGACGATTACGTAGAAACGAAAGAGATAATGATAGGAGAATCGACTATGAAAAACAAAAAAACAAAAGTATATAAGAAAGAAAAAGGTGATATTTCTAATCGTATCAGCCACTTCCTACCTCGGCTTCGGTGCATTCCTTCCTACTTGTCTTAATATTTACTGCTAACACATACTTTGCCTTCTGATTTAAGTTTTGTACCTCACGACTTTTTGTAGATCCCAGGATATTTTCGTGGGCAGGTTTTCTTTACACACGAGACAACATCAGAAGTTTATAAAAGTTAGACATTGTGTGTCTTCTGTTCATGACAGTACCACGTACAGGCAGAGGTCAGGTTAGGTTAGGTGTTGTTAGGTGTTAGAGGTGTTGTATATAGTGACGCTGACCTCATTTTGTGTTTCGGTTCTCAAAATAAATATCTCAATTTCATGGAGCAGAACAGATATAACAGCTTGTATAATACTGTTGTCTGCTTACGCCCATAGCTATAAGGTTGTTCATACAGGGAAATGAACATATTTATATAGCAGTGCAATGTGTCCATAATGTAATTTTGAGTGCAATTTTGTTCTTCTTCCCCAGCTACACTTCTTTCAGCCATCAGCTTATAGACAGCGCCAGTGATGTTCCCGTGTTGCCAGAAACACGAGTTACCGGTAATACTAAGCACCTATTGGAGTTCACGTTAGCCACCCATCCCTTCCATTACGATTTTTTTTTCTCATACCAGGAAAGTCTTTGTTGAAACACAACATGCAGCCACTCAAACTTGCAGGCAATGTACGAAATGTTAATACCATGGATAAGGCGTGAACGTGACCAAAATTTCATACAAATATTTTGTTTCCTTGGCCACTCCTTGACAAATTGTTGTGAGATGTTCAATGTATATGTGTGAGTGATATATATATATATATATATATATATATATATATATATATATATATATATATATATATATATATATATATATATATATATGTGTGTGTGTGTGTGTTGATTCATTGACAACAGATTGATGGAAGGGTGGAGAGAGAAACACCAGGGTGGTGTTTGGGAGTTTGTTTTTCTAACGTTTCGTCCTCCGCGGGACTTTATCAAAGACTGACCACACCATGTCAGGTCGATCAGCTGCTCGCACTCCCGCCAGTTCACCTCTCAGGCCACCGCCGCCCCGTCCCGCCATCTGATTGGTTGCCCGCTGGTCCTTGCTCCAATCGCCGCTCTTCCCCGACGATGACGTGTCCTGCTGCCTCAACCAAGTTGATGAAGCCGTCCCTGTTGTTTACGTTTTCTTTGATGCAGATGTATGCGGCCTCCACTATTTTTCTCCTCTTCTTTTTCAAGCATTTATGGAGTGCCTCAGATGCTTCCCAATTTGGTAGGTGCCCGCATTCATTTATGTGAACCACCTGACATGGTATGGTCAGTCTTTGATAAAGTCCCACGGAGGACGAAACGTTAGACAAATAAACTCCCAAACACCACCCTGGTGTTTCTCTCTCCACCCTTCCATCAATATATATATATATATATATATATATATATATATATATATATATATTATATATATATATATATATATATATATATATATATATATATATATATATACATATGTATATATATATATATATATATATATATATATATATATATATATATATATATATATATATATATATATATATATATATATAATATATATATATATATATATATATATATATATATATATATATATATATATATAAAAGTATATAAGAGAAAAAAGTGAAAGAGAAGCAGAAAGAAAATAATTGTGTAAGAAGAAACACAGCTATAGATGCACATCAACAAACAGAAATTTAATATTGATAGATAGATAGATAAATAGATAGATAGATAGATAGATAGATAGATAGATATAGATAATTCAGTCCTCTGAAGAAGCTGTGAGCGAAACCGGTAGGAATAAAAAACCTCAGTATACACTGTGTTTCTCTTTCCACAACCCACACATAGATAATTACGTAAATGTTAGATATACATTTAAATGGATTAATATAGTTATGTAGATAACGAAATATACATATCTACAGACAGACAGACAGACAGACAGACAGACAGATAGACAAACAGACACACAGACTAATGCCTTTGCAACCCACTCTACACCAACCACTTTATGAGTTTTTTTTTATAAAAAGAATATATTCTCTGCCTTAAACGCTTTATGAAATTTGTAAACTTGAGTGTAGGGTCCAGAATAAAGTTAGTGACATTGTGTTTTTACATCAAGATTAAGGGAAAGCTTCGCATTAACTGACTCCACCTTTTTTCTCCTCTCTTTTTGTAAAACCTCGTTGGTATGAAACGGCAATGCAGAAGTGTGTACACAGTTACTGGCTCTTTCAAATCATATATGAATAACATTATTTCTTCCGAGTCTTTCCTCTCCTTGTTTTCATAGTAAGAGTCCATTCATTACCGGCAGTAACAGAATAACAGAAATATCAACATGAGAGAATGTTGGAAGTAGATAAATGCATATAATATTCACCTCATAATTGTTCAATTATTCACAGTCCGAAATCAAATTTAGTTTCATTACTAGAATTATAACGCTGAGATTGTGTTGCTGGCTTAATAAATCTATATTTAAAATTGACATTTTCCATCAAATAAAAATTTATTGTTATTTCCACAAAAAAACTCCTTTAGAACCAAAACAATATTATATATATATATATATATATATATATATATATATATATATATATATATATAAATATATATATATATATATATATATATATATATATATATATATATATATATATATAACTAATAATAATATCACCGTCACTACTGTCATCACATCTACAACCAACACCATCACACCACCCACAACAACTCTAACAACAACAAAAATAAAAAAAACAGCAACAACAACAAAATTAAATGTATAGTGCAATTCTTAATAATTACACAAAAGTATGCCATCTGCTATTCAGTCAAAATTTAGACATATCAAGATCGATCACAATTCAAGAAAAGTATAGGACTAATCTATAGATTAATCCTGTTTTTCTCACTTTCCTATACAAATTCCATGGTAGTTTGTCTATACTACATGGTATCACTTCCTCTTCCGTCCACCTTCGGCTGGAGGGAGGGGTGGGTGGGGAGGAGCCTTCCACTTTGCTGTCCTTTCGTCTCTATCAAGTAGATATTATAGTAGTAGTAGGACCGCCTCGTTAAGTCCAGTAGGACTGTTGCTGTCTGTTCTTCCTTTGTACTCCTTTGTACTACTCCTTCTTCTCCTCTTCCTCCTCTTTTTTTCTTTTACTTCTTCTTCTTCTTCTATTTATTTTCTTTTTTCTTTTACTTTTACTTCTATTTTTCCTTATCCTTTATCTTTTCCTTTACTTTTTCTTTCTATCTTTTTTCTCATCCTCCCCCCCCTCCTTCTCCTCCTCCTCCCA
>JAPQNM010001264.1:0-10510 GCA_029783475.1 Metacarcinus magister | reverse complement strand
AATTCAGTAATATATGTTTCATGTATCGACAAATACACACACACACAGACAGACAGACACACACACACACACACACACACACACACACACACACACACACACACACACACACACACACACACACACACACACACACACACACACACCTTAATTCCCAAGGGTGCCTCGCCATGGGATTAAGAGAGAGAGAGAGAGAGAGAGAGAGAGAGAGAGAGAGAGAGAGAGAGAGAGAGAGAGAGAGAGAGAGAGAGAGAGAGAGAGAGAGAGAGAGAGAGAGAGAGAGAGAGAGAGAGAAAAAGAGAAAGAGAGAGAGAGAGAGAGAGAGAGAGAGAGGGAGAGAGAGAGAGAGAGAGAGAGAGAGAGAGAGAGAGAGAGAGAGAGAGAGAGAGAGAGAGAGAGAGAGAGAGAGAGAGAGAGAGAGAGAGAGAGAGAGGAGAGAGAGAGAGGAGAGAGAGAGAGAGAGAGAGAAAGAGAAAGAGAAAGAGAGAGAGAGAGAGAGAGAGAGAGAGAGAGAGAGAGAGAGAGAGAGAGATAGACATTGAACGAGAGCGACAGAGAAAAAAAAGAGTGATAGAAAAATGAAAGCAGTAGGAGGAAAACTGTTAGCATCATAAGTAAATTCACTAATATATGTTTTATGTATCGACACACACACACACACACACACACACACACACACACACACACACACACACACACACACACACACACACACACACACACACACACCTTAATTCTCAAGGGTGCCTCGCCATGGGATTAAGAGAGAGAGAGAGAGAGAGAGAGAGAGAGAGAGAGAGAGAGAGAGAGAGAGAGAGAGAGAGAGAGAGAGAGAGAGAGAGAGAGAGAGAGACATTGAGCGAGAGCGAGAGAGCATTATTATTATTATCATTATTATTATTATTTATAGTAGTAGTAGTAGTAGTAGTATTGTTATTGTTTCTATCAGTAATTATCATTATTGATATAACTATTATTGTCATTATTATTGTTATCAATAGTCATTATTATTGTTATTATTATTATCATATTTACTATTATTATTATTATCAATATCATTTTATTTACTATTATTATTATTATTATTAATATCATTATTATTATCATCATGATTATCATTATCATTATTATTATAATTTTCCTTATCATTATTAGTATTATTAATGATATAATAATTATCATTATTATTATGATTATTATGATCATTCTTTCCACCAAATGCCCCATCCCTCTCTCTCTTTTTGTTTTCTCGTTCTCTCTCTCTTTCTCTCTCACCTACAATTCTAGCCTAAAAACAAGGATATCGCTTCTGGACGTGTGTAGCCTTAGGCTACTTACCATGTCGCATTCCCATGGGAGCAACCCTCACACACCTATACCTTCCTCTTCTCTCTCAACTGTCATTATGAATATTTGTTCTATGACTAATAATTACACAGTAAAATGAAACTTAATATATATATATAAAAACATGACTTTCCTCCTCATTTTCCCGAAAGCTATTAGAGATATTAGAAATATCATTGCAGATTCTGATATAACTAATTAAACTGTACATCTTTCATTATTAATATTTGTTCTATGACTAATAATTACGCAGCAAAATGTAACTTAATATTTATTTAAAAACATGAATTTCCTCCTCATTTTCTCGAAAGCCATTAAAGATATTGGAAATATCATTGCAGCATCTGATACACCTAATTAAACTGTACAACTGATATTATGAATATTTGTTCTATGACTAATAATAACGCAGTAAAATGAAACTTTATATATATATAAAAACATGACTTTCCTCCTCATTTTCCCGAAAGCTATTAGAAATATTGGAAATATCATTGAAGCACCTGATACACCTAATTAAACTGTACAACTGTCATTATGAATATTTGTTTTATGACTAATAATTACGCAGTAAAATGAAACTTAATATTTATATAAAAACATGACTTTCCTCCTCATTTTCCCGAAAGCTATTAGAGATATTGGAAATATCAATGCAGCATCTGATAGACCTAATTAAACTGTACAACTATCATTATGAATATTTGTTCTATGACTAATAATTACGCAGTAAAATTAAACTTAATATTTATTTAAAAACATGACTTTCCTCCTCATTTTCTCGAAAGCTATTAGAGATATTGGAAATATCATTGCAGCATCTGATACACCTAATTAAACTGTAAATTTGATATTATGAATATTTTTTCTATGGCTAATAATTACGCAGTAAAATGAAACTTAATATTTATATAAAAACATGACTTTCCTCCTCATTTTCTCGAAAGCTATTAGAGATATTGGAAATATCATTGCAGCATCTGATACACCTAATTAAACTGTACAACTGTCATTATGAATATTTGTTTTATGACTAATAATTACGCAGTAAAATGAAACTTAATTTTTATATAAAAACATGACTTTCCTCTTCATTTTCTCGAAAGCTATTAGAGAAATTGGAAATATCATTGCAGCATATGATACACCTAATTAAACTGTACAACTCTCATTATGAATATATGTTCTATGACTAATAATTACGCAGTAAAATGAAACTTAATATTTATATAAAAACATGATTATCCTCCTCATTTTTTCGAAAGCTATTAGAGATATTGGAAATATCATTGCAACATCTGATACACCTAATTAAACTATAAAACTGATATTATGAGTATTTGTTCTATGACTAATAATTACGCAGTAAAATGAAACTTAATATTTATATAATAACATGACTTTACTCCTCATTTTCTCGAAAGCTATTAGAGATATTGGAAATATCACTGCAGCATCTGATAGACCTAATTAAACTGTAAAACTGACATTATGAATATTTGTTCTATGACTAATAATTACGCAGTAAAATGAAACTATATATTTATATAAAAACATGACATTCCTCCTCATTTTCTCGAAAGCTATTAGAGATATTGGAAAAATCATTGCAGAATCTGATAGACCTGATTAAAATCTACTACTGTCATTGTGAATATTTTAACTAGTACTAATAAATACTGAATTTTACTTTTTTTAAATTACTTTCTTCCTCGTTTTCTCGAAAGCTATTAGAGATATTGGAAATATCATTGCATCATCTGATACACCTAATTCAACTGTACAACTGATATTATGAATATTTGTTCTATGACTAATAATTACGCAGTAAAATAAAACCGTATTTTTATATAAAAACATGATTTTCCTCGTCATTTTCTCGAAAGCTATTAGAGATATTGGAAATATCATTGCAGCATCTGATAGACCTAATTAAACTGTACAAATGATATTATGAATATTTGTTCTATGACTAATAATTACGCAGTAAAATGAGACTTAATATTTATTTAAAAACATGACTTTCCTCCTCATTTTCTCGAAAGCTATTAGAGATATTGGAAATATCATTGCAACAGCTGATACACCTAATTAAACTGTACAACTGATATTATGAATATTTTTTCTATGACTAATAATTACGCAGTAAAATGAAACTTAATATTTATTTAAAAACATGAACTTCCTCCTCATTTTCCCGAAAGCTATTAGAGATATTGGAATTATCATTGCAATATCTGATACACCTAATTAAACTGTACAACTGTCATTATGAATATTTGTTCTATGACTAACGATTACGCAGTAAAATTAAACTTAATATTTATTTAAAAACATGACTTTCCTCCTCATTTTCTCGAAAGCTATTAGGGATATTGGAAATATCATTGCAACATCTGATACACCTAATTAAACTGTAGTACTGTGATTATGAATATTTGTTCTATGACTAATAATTACGCAGTAAAATGAAACTTAATATTTATATAAAAACATGACTTTCCTACTCATTTTCCCGAAAGCTATTAGAGATATTGGAAATATGATTGCAGCATCTGATACACCTAATTAAACTGTACAACTCTCATTATGAATATTTGTTCTATGACTAATAATTACGCAGTAAAATGAAACTTAATATTTATATAAAAACATGATATTCCTCCTCATTTTCTCGAAAGCTATTAGAGATATTGGAAATATCACTGCAGCATCTGATAGACCTAATTAAACTGTAAATCTGAAATTATGAATATTTGTTCTATGACTAATAATTACGCAGTAAAATTAAACTTTATATTTATATAAAAACATGACTTTCCTCCTAATTTTCTTGAAAGCTACTAGAGATATTGGAAATATCATTACAGCATCGGATACACCTAATTAAATTGTACAACTGTCATTATGAATATTTGTTCTATGACTAATAATTACACAGTAAAATGCAACTTAATATTTATATAAAAACATGAATTTCCTCCTCATTTTCTCGAAAGCTATTAGAGATATTGGAAATATCACTGCAGCATCTGATAGACCTAATTAAACTGTAAAACTTAAATTATAAATAATTTTTCTATGACTAATAATTACGCAGTAAAATGAAACTTTATATTTATATAAAAACATTACTTTCCTCCTCATTTTCTCGAAAGCTATTAGAGATATTAGAAATATCAATGCAGCATCTGATACACCAAATTAAACTGTACAACTGTCATTATGAATATTTGTTCTATGACTAATAATTACGCAGTAAAATTAAACTTAATATTTATATAAAAATGACTTTCCTCCTAATTTTCTCGAAAGCTATTAGAGATATTGGAAATATCATTGCAGCATCTGATACACCTAATTAAACTGTACAACTCTCATTATGAATATTTGTTCTATGACTAATAATAACGCAGTAAAATGAAACTTAATATTTATATAAAAACATGATTTTCCTCCTAATTTTCTCGAAAGCTATTAGAGATATTGGAAATATCATTGCAGCATCTGATAGACCTAATTAAACTGTAAAACTGACATTATGAATATTTGTTCTATGACTAATAATTACGCAGTAAAATGAAACTATATATTTATATAAAAACATGACATTCCTCCTTTATTTTCTCGAAAGCTATTAGAGATATTGGAAATATCATTGCAGCATCTGATAGACCTGATTAAAATCTACTACTGTCATTATGAATATTTTCACTAGTACTAATAAATACTGAATTTTACTTTTTTTTAAATTACTTTCTTCCTCGTTTTCTCGAAAGCTATTAGATATATTGGAAATATCATTGCATCATCTGATACACCTAATTCAACTGTACAACTGATATTATGAATATTTGTTCTATGACTAATAATTACGCAGTAAAATAAAACCGTATTTTTATATAAAAACATGATTTTCCTCGTCATTTTCTCGAAAGCTATTAGAGATATTGGAAATATCACTGCAGCATCTGATAGACCTAATTAAACTGTAAAACTGAAATTATAAATATTTGTTTTATGACTAATAATTACGCAGTAAAATTAAACTTTATATTTATATAAAAACATGACTTTCCTCCTAATTTTCTCGAAAGCTATTAGAGATATTGGAAATATCATTACAGCATCTGATAGACCAAATTAAACTGTACAACTGTCATTATGAATATTTGTTGTATGACTAATAATTACTCAGTAAAATGAAACTTAATATTTCCATATAAACATAAATATTGTCCTCATTTCCTCGAAAGCTATTAGAGATATTGGAAATATCATTGCAGCATCTGATACACCTAATTAAACTGTACAACTGTCATTATTAATATATGTTCTATGACTAATAATTACGCAGTAAAATGAAACTTAATATTTATATAACAACATGATTTTCCTCCTCATTTTCTCAAAAGCTATTAGAGATATTGGAAATATCACTGCAGCATCTGATAGACCTAATTAAACTGTAAAACTGACATTATGAATATTTGTTCTATGACTAATAATAAAGCAGTAAAATGAAACTATATATTTATATAAAAACATGACATTCCTCCTCATTTTCTCGAAAGCTATTAGAGATATTGGAAATATCATTGCAGCATCTGATACACCTAATTAAAATCTACTACTGTCATTATGAATATTTGCACTAGTACTAATAAATACTGAATTTTACTTTTTTTAAAATTACTTTCTTCCTCGTTTTCTCGAAAGCTATTAGAGATATTGGAAATATCATTGCATCATCTGATACACCTAATTCAACTGTACAACTGATATTATGAATATTTTTTCTATGACTAATAATTACGCAGTAAAATAAAACCGTATTTTTATATAAAAACATGATTTTCCTCGTCATTTTCTCGAAAGCTATTAGAGATATCTGAAATATAATTGCAGCACCTGATAGACCTAATTAAACTGTACAACTGTCATTATGAATATTTGTTCTATGACTAATAATTACTCAGTAAAATGAAACTTAATATTTCTATATAAACATAAATTTTCTCCTCATTTCCTCGTAAGCTATTAGAGATATTGGAAATATGATTGCAGCATCTGATACACCTAATTAAACTGTACAACTGTAATTATTAATATTTGTTCTATGACTAATAATTACGCAGTAAAATTAAACTTAATATTTATATAAAAACATGAATTTCCTCCTCATTTTCTCGAAAGCTATTAGAGATATTGGAAATATCATTGCAGTATCTGATAGACCTAATTAAACTGAAAAACTTAAATTATGAATATTTGTTTTATGACTAATAATTACGCAGTAAAATGAAACTTTATATTTATATAAAAACATGACTTTCCTCCTCATTTTCTCGAAAGCTATTAGAGATATTGGAAATATCAATGCAACATCTGATACACCTAATTAAACTGTACAACTGTCATTACGAATATTTGTTCTATGACTAATAATTACGCAGTAAAATGAAACTTAATATTTATATAAAAACATGACTTTCCTCCTCATTTTCCCGAAAGCTATTAGAGATATTGGAAATATCATTGCAGATTCTGATACAGCTAATTAAACTGTAAAACTGTTAATATGAATGTTTGTTCTATGAGTAATAATTACGCAGGAAAATGAAACTTAATATTTATTTAAAAACATGAATTTCCTCCTCATTTTCTCGAAAGCTATTAAAGATATTGGAAATATCATTGCAGCATCTGATACACCTAATTAAACTTTATAACTGATATTATGAATATTTGTTCTATGACTAATAATAACGCAGTAAATTGAAACTTTATATTTATATAAAAACGTGACTTTCCTCCTCATTTTCCCGAAAGCTATTAGAAATATTTGAAATATTTCAGCATCTGCTACACCTAATTAAACTGTATAACTGTCATTTTGAATATTTGTTTTATGACTAATAATTACGCAGTAAAATGAAACTTAATATTTATATATAAACATGACTTTCCTCCTCATTTTCTCGAAAGCTATTAGAGATATTGGAAATATCATTGCACCATCTGATACATCTAATTAAACTGTACAACTGTCATTATGAATATTTGTTCTATGACTAATAATTACACAGTAAAATGCAACTTAATATTTATATAAAAACATGAATTTCCTCCTCATTTTCTCGAAAGCTATTAGAGATATTGGAAATATCACTGCAGCATCTGATAGACCTAATTAAACTGTAAAACTTAAGTTATAAATATTTTTTCTATGACTAATAATTACGCAGTAAAATGAAACTTTATATTTATATAAAAACATGACTTTCCTCCTCATTTTCTCGAAAGCTATTAGAGATATTAGAAATATCAATGCAGCATCTGATACACCAAATTAAACTGTACAACTGTCATTATGAATATTTGTTCTATGACTAATAATTACGCAGTAAAATTAAACTTAATATTTATATAAAAACGACTTTCCTCCTAATTTTCTCGAAAGCTATTAGAGATATTGGAAATATTATTCCAGCATCTGATACACCTAATTAAACTGTACAACTCTCATTATGAATATTTGTTCTATGACTAATAATAACGCAGTAAAATGAAACTTAATATTTATATAAAAACATGATTTTCCTCCTAATTTTCTCGAAAGCTATTAGAGATATTGGAAATATCACTGCAGCATCTGATAGACCTAATTAAACTGTAAAACTGACATTATGAATATTTGTTCTATGACTAATAATTACGCAGTAAAATGAAACTATATATTTATATTAAAACATGACATTCCTCCTTTATTTTCTCGAAAGCTATTAGAGATATTGGAAATATCATTGCAGCATCTGATAGACCTGATTAAAATCTACTACTGTCATTATGAATATTTTCACTAGTACTAATAAATACTGAATTTTACTTTTTTTTAAATTACTTTCTTCCTCGTTTTCTCGAAAGCTATTAGATATATTGGAAATATCATTGCATCATCTGATACACCTAATTCAACTCTACAACTGATATTATGAATATTTGTTCTATGACTAATAATTACGCAGTAAAATAAAACCGTATTTTTATATAAAAACATGATTTTCCTCGTCATTTTCTCGAAAGCTATTAGAGATATTGGAAATATCACTGCAGCATCTGATAGACCTAATTAAACTGTAAAACTGAAATTATGAATATTTGTTTTATGACTAATAATTACGCAGTAAAATTAAACTTTATATTTATATAAAAACATGACTTTCCTCCTAATTTTCTCGAAAGCTATTAGAGATATTGGAAATATCATTACAGCATCTGATAGACCAAATTAAACTGTACAACTGTCATTATGAATATTTGTTGTATGACTAATAATTACTCAGTAAAATGAAACTTAATATTTCCATATAAACATAAATATTGTCCTCATTTCCTCGAAAGCTATTAGAGATATTGGAAATATCATTGCAGCATCTGATACACCTAATTAAACTGTACAACTGTCATTATTAATATATGTTTTATGACTAATAATTACGCAGTAAAATGAAACTTAATATTTATATATAAACATGACTTTCCTCCTCATTTTCTCGAAAGCTATTAGAGATATTGGAAATATCATTGCACCATCTGATACACCTAATTAAACTGTACAACTGTCATTATGAATATTTGTTCTATGACTAATAATTACACAGTAAAATGCAACTTAATATTTATATAAAAACATGACTTTCCTCCTCGTTTTCTCGAAAGCTATTAGAGATATTTGAAATATCATTGCAGCATCTGATACACCTAATTAAACTGTACAACTCTCATTATGAATATTTGTTCTATGACTAATAATTACGCAGTAAAATGAAACTTAATATTTATATAAAAACATGATTTTCCTCCTCATTTTCTCGAAAGCTATTAGAGATATTGGAAATAGCACTGCAGCATCTGATAGACCTAATTAAACTGTAAAACTGACATTATGAATATTTGTTCTATGACTAATAATTACGCAGTAAAATGAAACTATATATTTATATAAAAACATGACATTCCTCCTCATTTTCTCGAAAGCTATTAGAGATATTGGAAATATCATTGCAGCATCTGATAGACCTGATTAAAATCTACTACTGTCATTATGAATATTTTCACTAGTACAAATAAATACTGAATTTTACTTTTTTTAAAATTACTTTCTTCCTCGTTTTCTCGAAAGCTATTAGAGATATTGGAAATATCATTGCATCATCTGATACACCTAATTCAACTGTACAATTGATATTATGAATATTTGTTCTATGACTAATAATTACGGAGTAAAATAAAACCGTATTTTTATATAAAAACATGATTTTCCTCGTCATTTTCTCGAAAGCTATTAGAGATATTGGAAATATAATTGCAGCATCTGATAGACCTAATTAAACTGTACAACTGATATTATGAATATTTGTTCTATGACTAATAATTACGCAGTAAAATGAAACTTAATATTTATTTAAAAACATGACTTTCCTCCTCATTTTCTCGAAAGCTATTAGAGATATTGGAAATATCATTGCAGCATCTGATACACCTAATTAAACTGTACAACTTTCATTATGAATATTTTTTCTATGACTAACAATTACGCATTAAAATTAAACTTAATATTTTTTTTAAAACATGACTTTCCTCCTCATTTTCTCGAAAGCTATTAGAGATATTGGAAATATCATTGCAGCATCTGATAGACCTAATTAAACTGTACAACTGTCATTATGAATATTTGTTCTATGACTAATAATTACTCAGTAAAATGAAACTTAATATTTCTATATAAACATAACTTTTCTCCTCATTTCCTCGAAAGCTATTAGAGATATTAGAAATATCATTGCAGCATCTGATACACCTAATTAAACTGTACAACTGTCATTATGAATATTTGTTCTATGACTAATAATTACGCAGTAAAATGAAACTTAATATTTATATATAAACATGAATTTCCTCCTCATTTTTCCGAAAGCTATTAGAGATATTGGAAATATCATTGCAGCATCTGATACACCTAATTAAACTGTAAAACTGATATTATGAATATTTGTTCTATGACTAATAATTACGCAGTAAAATGAAACTTAATATTTATTTAAAAACATGACTTTCCTCCTCATTTTCTCGAAAGCTATTAGAGATATTGGAAATATCA
>JAPQNM010001260.1:192500-195368 GCA_029783475.1 Metacarcinus magister | reverse complement strand
TAGTAATAGTAGTAGTAATAGTAGTAATAGTAGTAGTAGTAATAGCAGTAATAGGAGTAGTAATAGTAGTAGTAATAGTAGTAATAGTAGTAGTAATAATAGCAGTAATAGTAGTAGTAATAGTAGTAGTAATAGTAGTAGTAATAGCAGTAATAGTAGTAGTAATAGTAGTAGTAATAGTAGTAGTAATAGTAGTAATAGTAGTAGTAATAATAGCAGTAATAGTAGTAGTAATAGTAGTAGTAATAGTAGTAGTAATAGCAGTAATAGTAGTAGTAATAGTAGTAGTAATAGTAGTAATAGTAGTAGTAGTAATAATAGTAGTAGTAATAGTAGTAGTCATAATAGCAGTAATAGTAGTAGTAATAGTAGTAGGAATAGCAGTAATAGTAGTAGTAATAGTAGTAGTAATAGTAGTAATAGTAGTAGTAGTAATAGCAGTAATAGGAGTAGTAATAGTAGTAGTAATATTAGTAGTAATAGTAGTAATAGTAGTAGTAATAATAGCAGTAATAGTAGTAGTAATAGTAGTAGTAATAGTAGTAGTAATAGCAGTAATAGTAGTAGTAATAGTAGTAGTAATAGTAGTAGTAATAGTAGTAATAGTAGTAGTAATAATAGCAGTAATAGTAGTAGTAATAGTAGTAGTAATAGTAGTAGTAATAGCAGTAATAGTAGTAGTAATAGTAGTAGTAATAGTAGTAGTAATAGTAGTAGTAATAGTAGTAATAGTAGTAGTAATAATAGCAGTAATAGTAGTAGTACTAGTAGTAGTAATAGTAGTAGTAATAGCAGTAATAGTAGTAGTAAAAGTAGTAGTAATAGTAGTAGTAATAGCAGTAGTAGTAATAGTAGTAATAGTAATAGTAATAATAGCAGTAATAGTAGTAGTAATAGTAGCAGTAATAGTAGTAGTAATAGTAGTAGTAATAGTAGTAGTAATAGCAGTAATAGTAGTAGTAATAGTAGTAGTATTAGTAGTAGTAATAGCAGTAATAGTAGTAGTAATAGTAGCAGTAATAGTAGTAGTAATAGTAGTAGTAATAGTAGTAGTAATAGCAGTAATAGTAGTAGTAATAGTAGTAGTAATAGTAGTAGTAATAGTAGTAGTAATAGCAGTAATAGTAGTAGTAATAGTAGTAGTAATAGTAGCAGTAATAGTAGTAGTAATAGTAGTAGTAATAGTAGTAGTAATAGTAGTAGTAATAGCAGTAATAGTAGTAGTAATAATAGTAGTAATAGTAGTAGTAATAGTAGTAGTAATAGTAGTAGTAATAGCAGTAATAGTAGTAGTAATAGTAGTAGTAATAGTAGTAGTAATAGTAGTAGTAATAGTAGTAGTAATAATAGTAGTAATAGCAGTAATAGTAGTAGTAATAGTAGTAGTAATAGTAGTAGTAATAGTAGTAGTAATAGTAGTAGTAATAGTAGTAGTAGTATTAGTAGTAGTAATAATAGTAGTAATAGCAGTAATAGTAGTAGTAATAGTAGTAGTAATAGTAGTAGTAATAGTAGTAGTAATAATAGTAGTAATAGCAGTAATAGTAGTAGTAATAGTAGTAGTAATAGTAGTAGTATTAGTAGTAGTAATAATAGTAGTAATAGCAGTAATAGTAGTAGTAATAGTAGTAGTAATAATAGTAGTAATAGCAGTAATAGTAGTAGTAATAGTAGTAGTAATAATAGTAGTAATAGTAGTAGTAATAGTAGTAGTAATAGTAGTAGTAATAGTAGTAGTATTAGTAGTAGTAATAATAGTAGTAATAGCAGTAATAGTAGTAGTAATAGTAGTAGTAATAGTAGTAGTAATAATAGTAGTAATAGCAGTAATAGTAATAGTAATAGTAGTAGTAATAGTAGTAGTAATAATAGTAGTAATAGCAGTAATAGTAGTAGTAATAGTAGTAGTAATAGTAGTAGTAATAGTAGTAGTATTAGTAGTAGTAATAATAGTAGTAATAGTAGTAATAGGGAGAGATTCAGGACCACATCATACATAGCCATCATTGATCAGCTAATACTAGAAGAAGGATGCCAGGACAAACTGGGGTTCTTGGGTGGGGAAGACGAAATACAATTATTTACCTTAAGAATAGGGTGCTATAATCACTAACATAACCTATTGACGAACAATGCACTGATGGTCACAAAACTTGGTATGTGGCTACGAAAAATTGGCGTCTGCACCTCGCCCAACCCCCGATTTTAAGTCATCGAAAACATTTGATATCTTTGAATTAACAAAACATAACATAAGCTAAATTAACCAAACCTTAACCTACATTGACAAATAACACAACCTTGTTCAAACCAAACTAAACTTTACCTTATTCCCGAAGAGAAGGTCTCACAGAAAACATTGAATGTCCCACAAACTAAGAATTTGCAACAAAAATGTAATTAAGAAAACATTCTCAGAATGCATCAGCTAATGCAAAAATACAACTCTGAATTCTGTAAAGCATTCTGGTGAAGATGTAAAATAATACCTAATTAGTTATCAGTTAGGTTATGATTAAACTGATTTTTAGATTAAGTTCTGGACCAAATTACTTGGTTCCGAGATATATTTGAAGTATAAATGAAGCCAAAATATTCAATCTAACCACACAAAAACCACAATAAACTTGCCTACGAAACCACTTCCTCCCCCCCCACCCCCCCCGCTACAAACTTAAATGGCATCTGTTTTAATCCATTTATTTCTTAATTAAATTTAACCTTTCCATGTTGCACATTCCATTCTTTTCCGAGAATATTAAATGACTCTTCTTAACCTAACCTAATGCAAGTCTAATTGAAATACTTCTGGGGCTTCTCTGCCGTAACAATGAATTAAACTAAACAAAAACTGAACCTATATATTCA
>JAPQNM010001260.1:187500-190000 GCA_029783475.1 Metacarcinus magister | reverse complement strand
GTCTACGTGTGGCTGACCTCGCCAAGTTGTACGGCCGTTGCTCATCAACATTCTGCACTATCCTCAAGAAGAAGGAAGAAATTAAGGAGCTTGATGTGGCCCAAGGGAGTTACCATGATTACCAAGCAACGTCCCAAGTCTCCTAGAAGATGTTGACAAGCTGTTGTTGGTGTGGATCAAGGAGAAGCAGTTAAAAGGGGATTCTGTGTGTGAAGGTATTATGCGCACCAAGGCAAAGGCACTGTATGTGGACCTTGTCAGGAAGACACCAGGCACGTCGTCTCAAGATGAGGAGGCATTTAAGGCAAGCCGGGGATGGTTCCACAAATTTAAAAAGAGAACCAGCATACACAGTGTAGTGTGACATGGGCAGATTAAAGAAGTGTTGATAATGTGGGAAAAAGTGCAACATTTTGTTCAAAAACATCACCTTAATAAAGCAGTGTCTGGGCAGTGCATGAACTTATTCAATGACAATGCAATGTCTCATTTTAGGGTTATCCTAAAACGAAGAGAGAAGCAAGTGTCATTAGATAAGTTGTTGGTGAAGCTTCCTAAAAGACAGTCAAGTGATCCTGAACCACAACCGGGTCCCAGTGGGGTCAAATCCCCAAGAAGAGAGAGCCCTCCTCAATGAGAGGGGGATTCTCCACAGTAACCCTTCTCCTCCTCTCCTCCTCCCCACCTCCCCATCGTCTCCCTCAAGCCGGCCAAGACTCTTCATAGAGGTAAAGTACACTAGATTATTCATCATTGTTATTTGTTTGAAAAAGTACTTTAATTCTGCATAAAATACCATGTTATAAGATTCTTATATTGATATTTTTGGGGTGTGGAACGGATTAATTGGATTTCCATTATTCTAAATGGGGAAATTTGTTTCCAGATACGATATAATATATATATATATATATATATATATATATATATATATATATATATATATATATATATATATATATATATATACCTGTCTTATATTGTCATTAAAAGTGGGTAGCCAAAGACAAGGCAAATATTAAATAAAACAAATAAATAAATAATTGCATGAAGACATACACCTGCTAACACTGACACTTATAACAGAGATGTAGGTGTGGAATAAAAAAAAATAAAGTCTAAGAAACAGAAAATCAAAAACCTTTTGAGAAATTGTGGTTGTACATTTGGCACTGTTTGTCTGAGGTACAAATGGAAAATAAATGTAAGAAAGAGTAACATGGTGGTTTTTGAGAAAGCATGATTCTAATGAATGTTGTCAATAGAGAATAGACACATGAACTTAGGCAACCAACCTGGCAGTAGTGTGTGTTGTAAGGCACTTGATGGTGTAGTCAGCCTGGCTGCTCAACCATACAGTCTGCCTTCACACATCAACTATATAGCACGTGTCTCAATAGTTCCTGTGTGTGCTAGGCTGGGAACCAATCACAATCTGTAATTGTTAACGTAACATTAGATGAAGCTCAAAGTATATATCCATTCATGTTCTATTGATTAATGCTTACAATTTACCTACAGCATGTTCTCCACCTGATCTAATGTGTTGCTATAATTGAACAACCTTCAAGAATCAGGGATCAGCATACACTAGACTAGACTAGGCTTTATATATAAAGTACATTGTTAAAGGACTCACTCAACACACATACCAACAGGACGTGGAAAATAGGTGCCGTGCCCTTTGGTGCCGTGCCATCTAGACTCCAAGTGGTCCCTGGAGAGGACTTGTATTTCTGTCTCGGATGTACGGTGTGTGTAGCCACTGCATTGCTTTCGGTGGTGTGTGGCTGCAGTGTGAGTGGTGCGGGATCAGGTACCTGTAACCTGCCCCTCCACCACATTGTTACGATGTACACTTATAATACGTGTACTTACGAAGCTTGTCACTTAATTACAACCTCCATTAACGCGTATGACAAGAGTAATTAGTAAAAAATTTAACTGTCACGTAGATAGGCACAAGAATCCATGTTGTTGTTGTTTTAGGGGTGCGAGGATCCCTTGGGGAACACTATGAGCCCTGGTGATGTCCTATGATGCTATCATAGGCGCGGTAGTTGACCTGTCCTCCTCAGGAAGGCACAGGTGAGGCGGATGACGGCGTGTTGCCGGGAGGGGTGGACGCCAGCCGCCGCCAGCAGGGTGGGCAGGTGAAAGGTGTTGACGTTCAGGGCGAGGAGTTGAGACTGTAGCACTACACGGTGGGAGTGGAAGCGCGGACACTGCAGCAGAAAGTGTTCAATAGTCTCGGGGACGTTCCTGCACCAGGGGCAGTCGGGGTCAGGGGACAGACAGACAGACGAAGACGGAGCAGGTGAGCTGTGAGTGTCGTGTGTCCCAGGCGGAGGCGGGTGAGGGTGACATCCAGGACACGAATCCATGTTTGTACTAAGTGACACGATTTAATGGTAATTATTTCACTTCATTCTAGCACTAATATACGTTATATCAGCACATTGTCACGCTGTACACCTATAATGCAAGTACTTACGAAGCT